>JAVQIZ010024725.1:0-10716 GCA_036023535.2 Galaxias brevipinnis | reverse complement strand
TAACCACCAACCCACCCAAACGATAGGGGCGTGGGGGCGGGGGTGTGTGGCCCCCCCCCCCCCCCCCCTCCAGTGCTCTCTGGCCCCTCGTGTTTGTCACGGCCTGGCAGTGCACGCCAGGCTCTCTCTCTCTCTCTGTGTATGTGTGTGTGTGTGTGTGTGTGTGTGCACAATGGCTTTTCCTGGCTTCTGTTTCAAGGACTGAGGCTCCCATCTGCAAAGCACTGGAGCCGTGATGTCCACGTATCCCTCGCACAATAACCAGATGGGGCGCGTTTGTTTTGGTGTTGCTTCGGTGCTAGGCCTGTCACTTTTTGGTATGTCCAGTCAGTTAGTGTGCGTTAATAATTTGAGCTGTGTGGGTTTTCCTTTTTTGTTTGAGTCTCGCTGCGCTCCTTGGCTTGCTCTCGGCTCGGAATGGAGAATGCACTGCTACAAAGCTCAGAAGTTTTTATTGGAATGACTTGGAATAGTGACATGGAATTTTCAAGCTCATTTTCATGACCTGCGGTCCAGTGACTTGAATTGATTACACCATATGTCACTACACCACTCAGTTTCCTACTTGGCAAAGTGATGGTGATATAGTATTTCTACCCAGGACCATACCATTGCAATTCCATAGAAGTAATGATAGTGTCGATGGATGTGGATTAAGTCATTTATAATAACCCTATACTAGCTATAGACATGTACACTGTATAACTAACCGTTGCTATTGAATAGCTATACCAGCCTATCTATGTGAGAGAAAGTTGTATGTGCTGCTTTCAAAGTTTTATATATTTGTTTTCCTGCCGTATGTGTTGAAAGATACATAAAAAAAACATCTCTTGTGAATCTTGGATTCACATTTAATGATTATAGAATTAAATAGCATAGCCTTGAGAGAATTGCACAAGGTTCCTGATGGAAAGGAGGTGGTTTAGACATCTGTGTATGTTTTCATGCTGCAATTTTGCCTTTTAATGCTTACAATGTTTGACAGAGGATTTTATTTCAGATTGTTTAGCTCAACAGTTTCGGAGTTGTCAGAACTTTGGCACCCTCGTGCGTATTCCAAGTACTGGGTGATGCTAGAAGACAGAGGCGATTGTTCCGACATTTTTCTGTCTGACAGATTGGCAGACCCCGAGGCGTACCACTCAGGCAGAGAATTGCACATTGCTTCAATCACAACACTTTCCCTCCTGGGTTGACCAATCACAACACTTTCCCTCCTGGGTTGACCAATCAATACATTAGCTTGTAACAATTTTGTTTACAAGCAATTTTAAAATTTTCTCTTCAACAATGTCTATTGCAGTCTGCTATTACCTGTGGTCATCTAACAGATCTTGAGGCACATTTACAGTTTTTTCAGAAAGCCAGTCTTGGTGCTTGCAACACCTTCCTTATTACTTTTCCATAAGCCCAGTCATTTTACAAAGTACCTCATTCCACTGACTATTCTTTTTGTTTCGCCTGGAACTTTGCACCTACTTATGTGGTTGAATGGGTTGAGAGGATTGAAGGTAACTAGCTTAATGCTGTTCTGTAAAAAAAATTGTGAAACATTAATTATATACACACTTTAGCAGGGGGAAAAATACTTTATTTGAAACTTTGAAACTGCAGTGCATGTTCTTACCCTTTTGTTGAAGCAAGAACATGGGCTCCCCTCTTGTTACATGATCCACGTGCAACTTCACCAACAAACAGCACTACTAGGCAGTGAGTGATGTTGGGGTCTCTGAAGCAATGTAGGTCAATTATTTAACGGATCGCATTTTGATCTCTGCTCGCCCCCAGCGTTTGTTTCCTTACCCCCACAACATTTTGTTTTCAACCATCGACTCACTGCATCACTGTACTCCTGAATCTTGTCTTTTTTCAGGGCTTTTAAAATCACAATTGTTTCCTGCTGGTTCTCCTTAAAAGCCTTGGCGACGGCAGTAAGGTCGTCCGCCCTTCTGTAATTTGTCTTTAAAGGTACCCTTCTTTGTGACGGGTGTATGTATGTGTGTGTGGGGGGGGGTGTTTTTGTATATCATAGGTATTTAATGGAGCATTTAATGCTAGACCAAGAGACGTTGTTTGAGCTGTAAAGCACCAGACCTTATGCTGAATTAGTGCGCCGTTTTTTAACTTTATGTCCTGCCTAGTCAGGCAAAAGGCTATTACTATGGAGTCTACCCAGTTATGTCTGCTATATCCATTAGGCTGCTCTGCAGTGGACCAGTGGACCTACCAGAGGGGGCATTCTTTCACTTGTGGCATTCAAACAAAGATTGAGGCTTAGAAAAATCCTCCTTTGTGCTTTGATAAAAAAATTAAACAAAAAAGTGAACAAAGCCCTTAAAAACAACTTCATTTTAGCAGCAAAGTACTTTTGTATTGTTTTTAATCGTTTTTGTTAGAAATGTCAGTGGGCATGCATATTTCTCCGGAGACATGCCCTTTCAGCAATTCAACTCAATAGCCTTTTAATGATTTATCAGTTGAGACTGCTATTGCAGACACCAGTTCTCACATATATGACTTAAGCCTGGTAACTTAGTTGCAACTAACTTAATGCTAAATCACTTTGGGACTGCTTAACCAGTGTCATAATGTCATGCTGGGATTCAGACAATGGAGGTTTTAAGGGTTTTCTGAAACCGAACCAAAACAGCAACATAGCGTGTAATTATTCTGTCTTCTGTGTTTAGCATCTTCCATCTTCCAGTGCATGCTCTTTTCGTTTGATGGCTCACAAGGAGCACCGAAATTAGCTTCAGAATCCCATATGCTGGAGGCAGACTTCAGGCAGACCCCCCCAATTACAATGTTGCTGTGCCAGAGAGAGAGAGAGAGAGAGAGAGAGAGAGAATGAGAGTGTGTGACAGAGAGTGAGAGAGAGAGAGGGGCGCAGAGGCAGAAAGAGAGAATGAGAGGCAGAGAGAGAAAGAGAAAGAGAGAGAGAGAGAAAGAGGGGGCAAGACTGTATGGAGCCCTTTTATTTTCCTTGCTCTGTTCCTTCACTCTGTTCTCTGCTCCTTCAGCCTGTCATTCATTCTGAATGGATTGTCAGCACTGTCAGCAGACCACTGCATTGTGGCCCAGGATACACTGTAGAGGAAGCAGCCAGCACATACACAAACATACGCACGCACGCACGCACACACACACACACACACATGCACGTACACACACGCACGTACACACGTGCAAACATAGAAAAACACACACGCAGTGACACACACACTTACACACACACGCACGTACACACACGCTCAAAAGGAGAGACACACGTGCACTTACAAATGATATGCCAAACGAATGCACACCCACACACACATACACATACACAGACAACCAAACAAATGTGTTCATCAGCACACAGGTACTCAAAGATGCTGCAGTCTAAAGAGCATTAATTATCTATGCCACAGGGGGGAGCCCTGCAGAATTTACTGTGCTGTAAAAAAACAACTGCTAATCTGACAAATGCTTCTGTAGTCTGTATGTTAATATTATTTTTTTGTAAAGAAAATGTAGGCTAGGTTTTCATAGACAAAATGAATTAGTTCGAAATTGGATTTGTTTAAACAGAACCACTGACGGTTGGAGAAAAAAAAAAGACTTCCTCTGCAATGAATAAGACACCACTATGTTTTGATGCCAGGCTCGTGTTTTGTGGTTCTGGATTATTCTACAGATGGTGACAAGCTCATTCAACAAGTCCACATTTATTCATAGGGTTGTGCATAGCCAATTACAGATCCTCTGCAGTTTGGTGAAGCTTTCTGCCATAACAAAGTACTCTGTCTATTGTTCATGTTGTGTGGCCCACAAATTGAAGGTGACTTATTGGAATGTTCTGGACATCTGTTTAATATTCAAACAATGCACCTGTTTCTAAATACACCGGAGATTGTGTTATGGGATCCACAATGCAACGATCGCTATTGAAACAAATAATGTAATGGTCAGAACGAATTTGTATAATTACGTGTGTCAAAGTGGAGATGTTACACTCCTCCCACACACACACACACCCACCCATCTTCCTATGATGGCTCTAGGCAATGGTAAAGGTCTAATTAATTAATTACTTATTTAGTTCTATTATTGGGTCTTTGCAAATACAAAACGTTAGGCCTATAGCAACAGCAGTAAGACTTCAGCTGCAACATGGTGTGCCGTGTGCCACATTTATAGACTCATAATCAGTCGTGTATAAAATATAAAATATACAAGACACAGGGGCTGGGAAAGACTTGTCAGCTTGACATGATTACCTGATTACCCCACATTTTAATTGATAGAAGGTGGCTAACCGACATTTCATACGTTTTATGAACCTTTATAGGACTCACAGTATATCACAGGAAATAGGCAGACATTTTGTTACAGTCAAAACACCACCTGCGTTTTTTTATTTTTTTTGCTTCCATATTCACACAAAAAGAGGGGTTTTACCACGTCTCAAAACAAGTGGATAAAATAATGTTTTTTTTTATCCCAGACTGAACAGCCCATCGTCGTCCCCCCTCCTGTTTTTTTGTCAGCAAGACTTTCTAGCTACGCATTTTGCTGGACGAAGACATTCCTCACGTTAACACCCTTATAGAAAAGTGTCCTTTGAGAATACCCTGCATTGTAAATGGACCTCTCAAAACTCACTCTTACCATAACGGTTTGCACCTTGTTGCGTGCTGTCAGGGCTCGGTTTGTCCGGGACGGGTCTGGCCCGCCAGGCACCAGAGGGTACTGTTACACGTCCACAGAACTCGGTTCTGGCTGGTAGGAGATGCACTGGTCTCACTTTAATTAGGCTTGAATGTCGAAAACCTCAAATAGTCCCCACCTTTGGTTAAAATGAGTGACTGTGTGGTTTTGAACATTTCTTTAGCGAAAGGGAAGTGTTATTCGAGGGGGGGGTGGGGGTTCGAGGTGTTGACCTATTAGGTGACAGCGGCTTATGAAAATGTTTAGCTCCAGGTCCATTTTGTGCGCTGTGGTTGGCTTCTGAGCCCACAGAACATTTGGAAAAGCTATAAGGCATAGCTTTATTCTTTTCTCTCTCTCTCTCTCTCTCTCTCTCTCTCTCTCTCTCTCTCTCTATAGAGCTCACCTACTGTAAATGCACTGCGAAGGGGAAAAAAACCTCCACTTCTTTAAATCAGGCCAAAGTGCTTTTGTGTTGAAGTTTGGTATTTTTCCGCAGCACTTTAACTCACCCACTTCTCCTCTTACTTTTTTTGGTGTATTTTGCCCGCCAGGTTTAGGAAGAGGAACCCAAGATGAAGACGAATGGTTTGGGGATGTCTAGAATGAACCCGCTGCGCCCAGACGGTAGCTGGAACACACGGACAGTGTTGCTGGTGTGCGTGACCTTGGAGCTCCTTGCGGTCCACTCCTCCACCGTGCTGGGTACCCTGATGCTGCAGCTGGATGAGGAGCAGCCGGCGGGCACCATCGTGGGAGACATCAGCGCCGGGCTGCCCCCGGGCGTCACCGCCTCCCTCTACTTCATATCGGACCACGAGGGCACGGGCGTGAGCACGGATCTGGACATAGACGAGAGCATGGGCCTCATTAAGACGGCTAAGGTGTTGGACCGGGAGCAGAGGGACCGCTACAACTTCATTGCGGTAACCATGACGGGAGTGACAGTGGAGGTCACCATTAAGGTCAACGACATCAACGACCACGCGCCCACGTTTCCGAAGAAGACGGCGACGCTTAAAATCCCAGAGCAGACAGCCATCGGCACGCGATTCCCCCTGGAGCCGGCGGTGGACCGGGACCAGGACCAGCTGACCACGCAGGGCTACCTCATCAAAGACGGAAACGTGGGCCAGGCCTTCACCTTGGAAACCAGGAGAGGAAGCAACGACGTGCTCTACCTGGACCTGGTGGTCAACGCCGTTTTGGACCGAGAGAAGAGATACTCCTACACATTGTCCCTGGAGTCCTTCGACGGGGGCTCCCCTAGGAGGACCGGCCAGATGACGCTGGACGTCACGGTCCAGGACATAAACGACAATGCTCCCGTCTTCAACCAGAGCCGCTACCACACCATCATCTCCGAGAACCTACAGCCGGGCAGCAACATCCTCCAGGTGTTCGCCTCGGACGCCGACGAAGGGGACAACGGCATGGTGCTGTACGAGATCAACCGGAGGCAGAGCGACCCCGACCGCTACTTTGTGGTGGACGCTCGCAGCGGCGTCATCACCCTCAACAAGGCCCTGGACTTCGAGGTGAGGCGGGTCCACGAGCTGGTGGTGCAGGCGCGAGACAACGCCACGCAGCCGGAAGTCACCAACGCCTTCGTCACCATCCATGTGAGGGACTACAACGACAACCAGCCCACCATGACCATCATCTTCCTCAGCGAAGATGGCTCTCCGAGGATATCGGAGGGAGCGCAACCCGGGCAATACGTGGCCCGGATCTCGGTCACCGACCCGGACTACGGGGAATACGCCAACGTCAACGTCTCCCTGGAGGGCGGGGACGGGAAGTTTGCCCTGACCACCAAGGACAACATCATCTATTTGATGTGCGTGGACCAGATCCTGGACCGCGAGGAGCGCGACGTGTACGAGCTGAGGGTCATGGCCACCGACTCGGGCACGCCTCCGCTCCGGGCCGAGTCCTCCTTCACCATCCAGGTGGTGGACGTCAACGACAACCCGCCGCTGTTTGACCAGCCGGTCTACACGCAGCTCATCCCCGAGGTGGTGTTCCCCGGGAGCTTCGTGCTGCAGGTGACGGCCCGGGACAAAGACCAGGGTCCCAACGGGGACGTCCGCTACAGCCTCCTGAGGGACCCGGGGTCCCACGCGGACTGGTTTGGTATCGACGCCGTGACGGGGATCCTCACCACGCTGGCGCGGCTGGATTACGAGAAGGAGCCCCGGCCCAGCGTGACGGTGGTGGCCACAGACGGAGGGAAGCCGCCCCTGACCTCCACGGCGGTGGTCAACGTCGTACTGCAGGATGTTAACGATAACGAGCCGGTGTTTGGAAGCAACTTCTACAACGTGTCCATCAAGGAGAACACAGCTGCAGGGACATGCATTCTCCAGGTATGTGATATAAAATGTTACATTTTTTTTTTATATGTATGCTTTTACAAATCAAAAGCTGAAATTAACGAAATATCTGGGATGGAGAGTGCCCTCTTGAAAACCCCAATGACATATCTGCTCTCAACCCAAATCCATTCTAAATGCTAAGTGCTCATCTTGGAGTATGGCATAATGGATATTATAACATGGTATCTTGTGTATTTTTAAATGAAAAAGATTGAAGAAAGAAAGGGGAAATGGTTGGATCCTGTCCATAAATACTTTTAGGGTTAAAATGAATGCACAGATATCGTCACAGATATACAAGTGATTCGATTGAATTTTACATTTAATTAATATAATTGCTATAATTTGTTTACTGCCTGTGACGCTTCCAGCTCGGTCAAACTATCACACTTACATTAAATTAAGAATTTTCCGCCTTTCTTAATGCTTAAATTGTTTGGATTGGACAGCCAAAGTGAGGCGTTTACCTTCTGCTCTAAGGTCAGAGAGAGCACTTTCACTTTTTGGCTGTCCTCCCTTTCACCCTAAATTGAGGGTTACCAAGGGAACGGAGACAACGCGAAGCCTTCCGTCAGCCTAAACACAGACGAAGGACGGGGGGGACGGGGGACGGATGAACGGGGGAGAGGGGGGATGGCAGGCTGGGCTTTCAAAAATGAAGAACACATTTTTATCGAAAGGAATAGCTGTCCGTTTGGTCAATGGAGGGAATCTTTATAAGGCTCCATGAGTTAGTTTAAAAAACAAGGGGTGGGGAATCTAGACTGACAAAACCACAGTACCTGACTGATTCAGGCTGTAAATAATGTCTATTAAGCCGTATTGTTTGCTTAGGTTGTTATTATCAAACTTAGCCATTCTGTTTCTTCTCAGTTGCTATTCTGCGACTTCAAAGGACTTCTTCTGCTATCAGGTGCCCCAAAACAGCTCAGGGGGCGGAGTTAAAAAGTAAATCAAAGAACAGATTCTACAATTCAACTAGATTTATTTGAATTTTTTATCAACACAGGTTTTATTTTCATCCCCCTGTTTCACAAGTGTGTTTTTGACTGGGGGTGTGCGTGCGAGTGTGTCGACCAGGGTTTGGATACAGCGTGTGTGTGTGTTGGCAAGGGTTTGGATACAGCGTGAGTGTGTGTGTCAGCCGGAGTTTGGATACAGCGTGTGTGTGTGTCGGCCAGGGTTTGGATACAGCGTGTGTGTGTGTCGGCCAGTGTTTGGATACTGCGTGAGTGTGTGTGTCGGCCGGAGTTTGGATACAGCGTGTGTGTGTGTGTGTGTCGGCCAGAGAGTGCAGCCCTGACTGAGGAGCGGAGACGCAGAGGGGGCCCGCTGGCCAGACTGCAGCCCCAGGGAGAGGGAGGAGTGGAGGGGTTTAGACACAGGTCTCAAGCACGACGTCTGGCTGACCTGGAGGAATAGAAGCTGTGAGGGCTGCAATGGGAGGTCCCATTATAGATAAATCATACATCAACTCCCAGAGTGAAGGAATCATAAAAAAGGGAACTGACTGAAAGTCGTTATGGAAAATGAAAGTAAAAAAGAAAAGGCAATGAGAACTATTCATGATATTTACGATTTTGGAGGACTTTTATTTTGATCGTTATTTCGTGATCGTTAAGATGTTTTTGCGTGTGTCATGTCCAATTATGTGGAGCCCTCTTGATTTATTTTTATTTATATGATAATTATTTCAGGCTTCCTCTTTACGCCATCTTTCCACTGAGCCATCATAACCGGTATTCGTACCGTATATACAGACGGCATAGATCTCTTGTGCGTGACGTGTTTGATCAGCAACAGAGTGGAGCGTCTTTCAAAGCCAGCGCTCCCTGCTTTCTCCCGGGCCTCCTCTCCCTGGCTGCTGGCTGAAGACGTGTGCTTTGGCGAGCTATGTGAGAGCAGGCTGCTCTCGCTCCCTCCATCCCTCCCTCCATCCCTCCCTCCCTCGCTCTGGGTGCCAGCTCCACATCCCAACGTCTCAGCAAGACATCTGACCAGTGCCTTTCTCTCTTAGTTTTTTTTTTTTTTTTTGGACAATAAAATGTCTTTTGTTTTGCTAAAGTGTTTTTCGGGCACACTCTACAGTCCAAAAAGCCATTACAATAGGGGTATTGTGATCGTGAGTTCAAACTTTAGAAGTGGGTAGGGTTTTGTTCCCCACCATGGATCTGGCACGGAGGAACACAATTAGATTAAAGCAGTTTGGAGGAGCCTCGCTTTCCTTGTTCCATGTAAGATTTTGTCACTTTGCTGTGTAAACGCTTAACGGAAGAGCTGTTGTAACTAAGTGTGCTAAATGAGACAACTAAGGCGTCAATGGGAATAATGGTTTTCCATGTCAATAAGATTAATGGTCCTTAAACCTATTAGTCACGATACATTGTATGACACAATATGCAAGATTTATATATTTTGTGACCCGAACCAAAATGAAAATAACATTTTAGCAACATTGAGCTGCATTTTTTTGCTCTGTTTATCAGGCGAATTCAAGTTTCATTTTATGTTTCCCCTTCAGCATTTGGATGTTGTGAACTCAGGAGTGCAGTTAGATTTTTTTTTTTACCTTCCACAAACATGATGGTTTTAACCGAAGGCCTTTATGTAAAACAGCGACTTCCACGCACACACCCAAAACCTAATAGCTCTCACATGTTGACTTTAATCATTAATGTTCCTTCACGGAACATAACCAGAGGTTTTTTTTCTCCCATGCTTCCAGATCCATGCTTCTTATGGATCGTTTGGGATTAGAGACCATACTACCAGTCTGGAGCAGCGCTTGATACGAATGGCTCAGTACATTTGCACAGTATTTTGTTCTTTCCTTGTTGTTCAGTGGGAGGATATCTCACATTGTAGCCAACTGCCCTTTCCCTAACTGGTCTCCAATGGGAATCCTGGCTGTGAAGCCACCATGGTGAACTTAATTGAGATCAAATAAAAGAGGTCGTAGGGTTTTAGTGCGCCAAACAGCGGCAGCTGCAAAGGTGCTTTTTTGGGGAGGTTGGGGGGGGTTTGAGATTTCCTTTCTTAATGAATTCAATAGCAAAAAAAAGAAAGAGTGTATAGAATGTCGCTCCGGGTGTCTTTAAGAACAACGACCGGCCTTTGTGTCGGGGGAAAAAAACCACATTAAAGAACAACAAACGTGTTTGGGTTTTAGTATTGGATTATAGGACTGCTTTATCGTCGATGGCATCTTTTATTCCGCTCTGTGTCCGTGCTGATTGGCTTGGCTTGCCCCTTTAGTGCAGTCTGTGTCCCACATGGCAGAACCAAACACCACGTAGGCTGACAGTGGATTTCTCTCCGTCAGGAGGAGCGTGTGCCTGCGTGCGGCGCTAAGAATCGGCCCTCTGTCTGTAGGATGTGGGCTCCGTTTGGGTTCTGGCCCCAGTGGAAAGCTGAGAGGGGGTCTCCAGGCGGCTGAGGTGGTGGTGGGGGGGGGGGGGCGACGAGGGGACGAGCCCTGGCACTGGGACTCGGTGATACAGGCGTGGGGAAGGGGTGGTATTCGTCCGTGGGGCTGCCTGTCTCAAACTCCTTATCTGATCCCACTTCAGTCCTGATTAGCTGGGCGTGAGGGTAGTCTCCGACCACATGGTTTTGGGGGGCCCCGGCGCGGGGCGGGGGGGGGCGG
>JAVQIZ010024718.1:0-15523 GCA_036023535.2 Galaxias brevipinnis | reverse complement strand
GACTTGTGACTGACAGATCAGGTGGGGCCCCCTTAGGGAGGTCTCCGTCTGCCTACTGTCATTGCAAACTTTGCACATTGCCCCACATTGCTTATGGCAATGTATTATGTCTGTTTCTTTTTTTTTATTTTTTTTTTTATCATTTGATGTTCTGAACTTTGCATCAATAAAAAAAAAACGTTCTAGAAAAACATTTATAAAAATAATAATTGCGCATTGACACTGCTGTCGTTTAAAGTCTTGTCAGCCCTCGGGGGGCCCCCTTCTAGTCTGGGGCCCCAAGCAGTTGCCTGCCTTGCCTGTTGGCAAGCAGCGCCCCTGAGTATACTATATTGCCAACAGTAACATTAATATTTACTGGATACAGCATAATAGTTGTCACAGCCCAGCCCTCCTGCATGAACATTGGTGGTCTGTAAATGGGGGGGGGGGGTCATGACTGCATGGCTCCATCAGTCTGACTCTGATTGGTAGATTCTGGCATAACCTGGTCTGCACCTGCTGAGAGCTTAATGCTGGGAAGCCCGCTTGGATTGGCAATGAAAACCTATGACCTAAATGTTCAACATATCAAGCGAACCTTGTGATGATACATGAAGCCATTTTCCGTCCTGGGAGCCCTTTAACCTTAGGGAGTATACCACAAATCAGAGTGTCTAACACCTTCTCCTGTAACCCAGCCCTCCGCTAGCCCTGCTGTTTCCCTGACTTCAGCAAAACTGGCAGGTCACACCACACTCAGTACCGGAGTGACAAGAATACACACACATAAACAATAAACAATAATACATACCTAATGCAACCGAAACACACACACACACACAACAGTCAGGCCAACGTGATCTGGAAGAGCTGGTTCCTCCATGCCCAGAATAGCAGCAGAGTGCCAGGGCAGCGGTGATGGGAGAGAGGGCATGGCCGTCACCCACCCACCGCCCTGCTAGGCTGCCCCTAAAACACTCTCTGACATGAAGTAAACAGTATATCGGTCGACTGAGCCGAGTTGGCTCGAACCAACTCTGACCTACAACTACCATGGGAAGAGGATCCTGGAAAAAGTCACAACACCCATAGTCCTAATTGTCTCTGGGTAGCTAATAGGTAGTCTATATAAAATGTTGTTCTGAAAGTAAAATTACTCATATTCCAAATCCTACCATGTTTGTGCATGTTTGCTGTTGATACTTTGCTAATTCCAATTCATTCTGTTCCAATGTTTTTATTTCATTCATTCCAGTGCATGGTACTCCTTCAGTATAATGCGTATACACATATACAGTACATACACATATACAGCAATGCTTCTAAATAGACCAACTGTACAATAAATCTGGATCACAGTACTGAAAGAATAGCACTTTAATCAATCCAGATAAATCAACAGTATGCAGTCAAGATGACAGTAGTGAACTGAAATTACAGAAGAAATAAATTTATTGTACAGTATAAAACGCAGCTATATCAGCTGCGATGCCTTAGGTTAGGCTTGAAGACTGAATCATGTCAGTCTTTCAAAAGTCACATTATATTGCTATTCTGATTCCTTGTACTTGTATAATTATTCTATAAATATAATTTCAAATCCGTGTGGTTGTATTAGATGTCTGAAGACTTATTGTAGGAATGGTAAAAATAGGGTTGGCTTGATTGTAAGAAAACAAAAAACTGTAAAATGAAACAACCAAAAAAAACACACAAAACCCCACATTTAAGCAACGTGTAACTGAATGCGTGTGGTGTTGGCCAACTGATACGCATTTATTTAGAGTAAAGGTCTGAAAGACAAATTACTTAAATAACACTCCAGCACCAATGTGCTCTGGAACATTACCTTATACATACATACATACACAGGGGAGTAACACTGTATATCAACCACCAAACACAATGGCTGACAAATGTAATGGACAGAAACCCAGGAAGATAAATGGTCAGAGAAAAGAGCTACTACTGATGTTACAGCATGGCCAACCACTGTACTTCATTGAGAAATAACCTGGATTGCTTCACCTTCAAATAGAAAGACTAATACAGCTGACAAATCCAGTGGGCCAAAGAGGGAATACAGAAGGCTGGTACTGGGCACCACAGGCCAAATGAGGAGGCACAGCAGAAAGGGGAGAGTCCATACTTCATGTTGACAGAACCGTTGCCACAGCTCAGGAGTGTTACGTAACAAGAGAGGGGTGGGGGTGGGGGGGGGGGGGTATGGAGTGACCCCAGGCTCAGATTTCAACCAGTAGCCACATAAAAACCCCTTGGTAGTTCACAAGGGCATCAGAGCGTAGAAACAGAGGAAAGGCCTTTATGGTCCTCTTCTTTGGTGTAACGTCAAGCATGACAATTATTTAAAGGATAAGACTTGCGTGTTTTCATTTCAACCACAGTATGGATTTCCATGTGACAAAAATACTAAAAAAGTTCCCCATGCTAGCACATAAAAACAAAAAAATATTTTATTACGAGTTTCACTGTTTAATTTGGTGCAAGCAATTGTCTGGTCAGTGTGTTTGAATGAGCCCAGTTGGTTACTGTACTCGACATACCTTAGAACTCCTAGAAAATAGGAAAACAGAGGGGACTTTCTCCTCCTCTTTCTTTGGGTCACAAAATCGCACGCACGCACACACGCACACACGCACACACACAGTTCAAGTAAGTTGACCCCATCACCTACCAAACATCTGTCATGTTCAACTCTAGCCTCGGCCAAATCTCTACCAGTGTTTACTCAAGAAAAGCACAACACGCCCAATTCCCAAATCCCATGTCCTTTCATATTCTTCAATTCTCTTTAAGGGAGGGTTTGAAAATGACCCACTCGACAATCTGGTCCACCCACGCAATATGTCCAGTCCGGCATTAAAATAAGCCTTGGCCTCTGTTTGCATCCCTCATTTTACTCAATCAGGAAATGGGTTTTACTGTGTTAACATGACCTAATGTGAAATCGGGTTTTATTGTGTGAACATAACCTAATTGTAATTGACTACTTACTTGTTATTCAGCTATCCTATATCCTGTGAAATTAAACCCCAAAAGGGTTTGCTTTAAGTGCTCAATCTCAAAGTGGCTTGGCCACAATTGCAGCACGCTCATCTTACTGCCATTTCAGCATTATATTACAGCCAGTGTGACATCCCCTACTAAGGGTTAACATCAGATGAGTGGCCAGTATAAGTTTGTTTGGTCAACAGGGCCATTTGTCAACCAGGCTGGCTGCTTTGTGTTTTTAAGCTGTGTGTTAATCTTTCCTTATTCAGGTGAATTGAAAAGGCAATCATATTTTATACAGCTCAATCACCTCCGCATAGTATTGACATGAGCTTTATTTGAACATAACCATTACTAAACATAGTTCAAATCAATGTACCATTATTGCCTAACATTTCTGTGCAGTATAAGCTCTTATTTGCCAGTTGAGTAGGGATCTCACTTCAAACAAATTAACTAGTTACAATGTTATGGCAAAATAATCTACAAAAGCTCTGGATATAGTTTGTACATCTTTGGCTTTGATAACTTATGTTGGCCTCTTTGAAAGAGACAACGTAATACAGGCGTCTCTTGTAACTTAGTCTCATCTTTTCATATTATTTCTCTACTCCTCCACATAGAACTGTTTCAATTGCATTTTGTTTGACACCAAGTTTGAGAAACTCTTTTTATAGCAATCTCTTTCCAACTCATGCACTTTGGACATGGCCTGTGGGAATTATTGCCCCTTAAAAAAATGCATACCCTAAAGATATTTGAGAATTCTTTAAATGTTTATTTTGGTAAGCATGTGGAATAAACATCCTGCTCTTGACACATAGACTGCCAGTGATCTGAAATGCTCTCATTTTATAAATAGTATGTTTCACTGAGAAATTACTAACAATGTGTCAAAATTGCTACAACGCTTTGCTTAATTGCTTAATGCTTTTGAGTGATCAACCAAGTTTTTTACCCTCATCTTTTAAAGGTTGGTGCACAGCATTAAATGTATAGCTAACCTCCATACCTTGGGAAATGGTTAGGAAGAACATTTCTTTTTAAATGCTTTAAAAGGCACACTTAACAAAAAAAATTACATTTTACACTATTTACATTGTAAACCAAGAGGGATCATTGAATACATGTAAAACTATGAGAGAACAGCCAAACAGAGAAAGGCAAATCATTGGCCAGTTTTCTAATAAGTCTTTAATAAAGAATACCATGTTGGCCAGCATTTTTTTAAAATGCTATCAGTTTAATAAGTTATAAATTGCAGTTAAAATAATGCTTTTTCAGATCCAGATTTTATAAATAAAACAAAAACATTGCTGTTTCCATGGAGTTACCTTGACCTAAAAACATACTTGTTTGTCTGACCTGCTCCTGCCACATCCATAATGACAGCCTGCTTCTTCATTCTCCACACATATCTTCAACCTTATTGATAGAAACCAGGGAGGACTGAAAACTAAGCTAGTGAGATTTGACAACAAATTGAGGAAGCTCTTTGGCAGAAAAAGGTTGGCAAAAATAAAATGCGTCCAAAGCTTTCACGCCCAAACCTTTTTGATCCCCTTTGGTTTAGAATGTTATTACTATTAAATGTTAAGATTTCACTCAAAAACATTTCAAATGTTCTTCACATCAAGGTACGCAGACTATATTGAATGTTCCTTTGAACTCTGCAGCGTCATCATCCAAATTGTGAGAAACTGAATACAGAGAGAATTTCTAATTTTATAACAGATAACAGCCTGAGATTACATAAGAAACAGAATAATTTAACAGCACCCAAATCCTAGGTAGTAGCTGGGACATCCACATTGCACTGCTTTGTCTCAGTTTCTCAGACACATCAAACAAATCACTTCAAATAACTCCAGAGTCCAACAGTCACAAATCGTTTGTTACCTTGGATCCCTCAGAAGACCTACATTCATCTGCAGTTATATTCCGTCGTAGAGCCATGGTGTTTTAAAAGGCTGTATATAGTCTGTGTGTTAATGTATGAGAATGGCCACGGGACTCAAGCTAGACAAGATAAAAAGCCAGATATTAAACTGCCATCCTGTGATGACAAAGCCTGCAGTTGAAGTTTGAGAGGACTCCTAAACAGATTGAATGTTAATCCTCTTAACAACTAAGCCATTCCCTGACACTGACTGGACGGCGTATACCTTGGGGAGGCGGGCTCTCTGTTTAATAAACAGCTTGGTTAAGTAGGGGCATTGAAACATAGTTCAACATCGTCAGGAGAAAGTAAACAGATACCAGAACATACTGTAGATTGTAAGGCCTGCAGGTGCACTTCACTTCAAGTGAGTGAACATTCTTATCTTTACAAACCAGCCAACTGGTGTATGTGGGTGAAAGGGTAGAGAGACATTATGGCTTAGTTGTGTATAAAGACCTGCCTCTTAATTGTATTTCCTTTCCATGAATGATACTCATATGCTCTATCAGAAGTGTGTCTAGTAAAGTTGGCAAGTAAAAACTGCAGGCGAACACCAATACAGTAAAAGGACAGGTTTGTGCATTGGTGGTCCAGGTATAATGCAGAGAACCAGTGGTACAAATGAAACCCAACACCTGAGTGAGAGTGAGTCTCTGTCAGACAGACAGTCTGTCTGTCTGTCTGTCTGTCTGTCTGTAATCCAATGCATTTGTTACCTTTATATGTTTAAAATGTGCACACAAAGTGCATAAGCAACATTATTAGTATAGTGACGCTTACATTGCCATTTTCAGGCTACGGCAATACATTTACACTTGTACGTACGTGTATGACCCCCTTGCACCAGCAAGTGAGAAAAGCAGAAGTCCTACTCTTCAAACAAATCTGCCTTTATGTACACAGACCATTGTCTTTGTATGTGGTCCCTCATTCCGGTTTGAACACCAGGAATGGCAAACGTGTGAGAGTTGTACGGATATGAGAGAACAACCAAATAACAATCACAGTGATTCAACGTGCCTCGAGTGGCAAGAAGTATAGAATAATAGGCTGGCTAGTTTTCTTTCACGGGGGAATCACCACACACAGAATGAGCCTGAGACAAGATGTTTGGTTCTGAATGCTTAATAAGCAACATAACAAGACTAGCCCCGACAGAGCAAACAATACCCAGAACACTTACCTGCCTTATGTTTACAAAGACAAATGTAATGACGGTATTTTATAGTTATGATGAATCCATTTCCTATGATTTGATGATGAAATAGGACGAGGCTAGGCTCCTCAAAGTATTGAACCATATGCTCAATAACTGAGGAAAAGCTATTTTACTAAAGCTTTTTTAAGTGAACCCATAGCTCTACCAATCTAAGCATCTCCCTCTTAAAAATAATTAGTTTTTTTCCAACTAGAGTCCCCTTTTCCTATAAGAGTCTCATTCTCAGGCCACACTTCTAATCAAACATGGCCATATCAGACTGCGCCAGCACGGATTCCATGTGCTAACTGTAAACTGAGCAAGTCCAGTTAAGACGCAGCTGGACCATCTAAACACTAGCCTGACTGAAAAGATAGTCTCACGGTCAGGAAAAGACACAGCCTCTCTAAGCACCCTCAGCAGTAGGAGAGCATATGGCATAAGTCACAGCTCAGAGGTCAGAGGTTAACCATGGCATTGGAGGCCAGTTTCTTAATGGCAAATAGGTGACTCTTCTGACTTGGCTCTAGTGGGTATAAGGGAAGAGATGCGTTTAATTTGCTTAGGGTAATGGTTGGCACGCTCCACTTCTTGTGTGATATTACACTGTGTCATGCATTCCTCTATGTTTTGGTATTGTCAATGTGTGTTGTGATTATAACTATTAATGTTCTATAGAAGCCAATACAGCGAATGCCAAGTACAATCCCTGTATATACAGTAAGAAGATATTAGATCGGGGATGCGAACATTCATAGAAAAGATCATTTCGAGCAGACTTAAGATAGATATCATACTGGCCAACTAACAATAGGTGTGTGCTGTTTATGGTAGCTATGAGCAGGTCTAACTATGTCTGAGTGACATGTTATAAAACATAAACTTGTTGCATTCTTTTTTAACATGAATTCCTTGAGAATTCATAACAACATGTAATTGTGCTCAATAAAATATGCCAGAGCGTGCTTTAAGGCAAATGTGCTGGGTACCACAACCTCTCATGGATTTAGCTGATCTCGAACACACCCCTTGATTAAGCAGGGTTAGGCCAATGAAGCTCTTCAGTACCAGTCAAACCCGTCTGAACTGGAGGAACTTTCAGACAGATTTCAAATGCTTCAATATATTTGTCCCTTAAACAACACTCCCCAAATTGGTATTTTAATTACTGCTCTATTGCTATTTACCAAGTGGCTCAACTGCAGCCCAAAACTATGAAATTAAATTACAAAAATAAATTCATAATTTATAAGTAATATAATATCTCTACATTTGAAAACATACCAGTGATAGAAATTATTTAAATCTGGCTGTATTGCTTACTGTATCAGATTTGACCGTTTTAGACAAACCCAGATTGGAAACAATGAGTTTGGAGTGAATTGATGGCTTAGCTGTCTGATGGTGGTCTTCCCTTTTCAACAAAGCCTGGATATGTCTACCAGAAACGTTTCAGTTCAAAAGTTTAGAGGAAACCATGAGCAGCCTCCAAAACATCAAAGAGCAGCCTCTGCTACTAGCAAATTATTCACTGGTTTATTCAAAGGACTGACTGCATACTGAGAATAACTGAGTTAAAGGCTGAATGTAATAGAGAAAGCCCACTGTGCAGTGAATATAAATGAAACATTCCTGTATTTTATTTCCAGTGCTGTATGAACCTTCCTAAGGGTTTCAAACCATATCGTGTAATACAAGGGAGAAATCATGCAGGCAGCATGCACACCTGTTGTCTTGAAGCAATTGTGTTCATGCTGTAATAAGACAGCTGACTAAATTGAATATGCCAGTTTATTGCGGGTGACAAGTAATCAAGTCGGGATTTTTAATGACCCGTGCCTTGGTGTGTTTTGGGATTTATTTTGCAAGCAAGCACACCCTCACATTTACATGCACACTCACATGCACAAAGTGCGTCAGTTAAAATTGCTACACAAAAAACTCATCTTAAACAGTAAATAAACGCACACACATAAAAACAAGTCTCTATGCTACCTGTAGAACTATGTAACACTAATTACTTTGTTTACCATTTCGTCTTCGTCCCCGTCTTCCTCATATTTTTTTTTATCTGGATCCTCCTCATTGTTATCTGCAACACTCCTCTCTTCATTTTCTTCCTCTTTTGCTTTAGAAATTTCTGAATCCAAACCATGGTTGCTGGATTCACTATAGTCTAACGCCGTCTCAACAATACTTTCTCCCTCAGACAAGGTGTCGGAGTCTGAAGACTTTTGACTCGTGCAGCTTCCGAATCTCTCAAAGTGTTTCCCCTCCATAATGACAGATAATTATGAACACAACAGCCAAAACGCCTTCAGAGATTTGTATGTTTTTCAATAATTTTGTCTACCGACGCACCTGACCGAATTCATATTGGATATCAAATGCGAGTGTCAAATTAACCACCAGCCATAACTTCATGCCGTGCCAATGGAAGTTGAAATGCTGGGGCGATGTTCAATCCCTACCTTACTCCATGCTTCATGCTCTGGTAGGCGTACAAGCGTATAGAATTTGTCAATGGCATAACCCCGCCCACACAAAGTAAAGATAATGAAAATTATCGGATTTTGTATTAAGTTGATTGATGTTGGATGTGACTTAATATCCCTATTAGCAGTTACAATTACAAATGGTATGCGTGCGTGTTTGTGTACGTAAATATCAGCTGAACTGTCTTGTAATATGCAGAGCATCCGATAGTTGGATTGCTGCCCAAAAATAAACTTTATCTACAAAGTGAACAACCTACCGATTGGAAATAATAAAGATGCAGACCAATAATAGTGTCTGCAATACAGTGTTATGATAAAAGTACAACCTTGAAAAATAGATTTTTTTTTTTCTTCTGACGGCTGACTCACTCATCTCAATTGTATTTTTAACAGCCCCCGTGCACCCCTACCCCGCTTTACTGGGGTGAATAGGGCAATGCGTTTGCTGTTGATTATTATGACAAACAACTGAAATTGAGAAATATGGTCTATAAAAAGTATTGCCTTTTTTGCCTCATGCTGCTCATTTAGCAGATTATGCAGTGTATTAAATAGAAGTGCATGAGTTCATGTGATTGTCTACTTGATGAATCACAGACAAATAATTTTTGTTTATTTCATCTCTGGACACAGTATCTTGATAATAAGCCAATGTCGTTTGTAAACAATACAAAATTGAAACTATACGTAAAAAACATATAGCAAAACGATATAAAACACCAAAAGAAAAGTTGTTTTTTTTATTTTTATAAAAACATTAATGGGGGAAACGGAGAGGATAAACAATTAAAACATCTCGTTTTTACAAGTCTTTTTGTTAGACTAAAGTTTTCAGTAGACTATTTAAGAGTGAACAGGACCTGGATGACCTTCGTTTTTACTTAAGACCTTGGGAAATAAAGTGGAGCTGTATCATAAGGTTGTGTTCTGTCCATAAGGTGTGATAAGAACTGCAATAGGAGAAGCAGACTTCCTTTTCTCGGTTCCTGTCAAAAGCATTGCTGCAACATTCTGTTCTGTTGCAGGCAGAAAAAAATACCAGATTGAGAAAATGGTCATAGTTCAGTCCAGAGGAAATATAACAATGAATGACTTATTTCAGATTAGCAATAGTCCTATTTAAGAGAAATTTAACAAAGTGTTCTTAATCTGTACGACCAGCAGTGGCACTGTGAGACCTGAGACTCTATGGCCTATTTGTTCACGCAGAAAGGTTTATATGAACAGTCACACTTTCTGGACTATCGACTCTGTTGCTGAATCATTGGCACATGCTGCTTTGTTGTTTCTTGCGCTCTATCTGAGAGATAATACAGGAGCTCTCTGCCCAGCACATGATGCCACTCAAACCCATCAACGCATTCAATTGAGGCCGACATCTTGTCTTATCCCTCATATTAACACAAGAGGGCAGTGTTTACCACTGCAAAAGGAAAATATGTCGCAATTTTTCCCTCTCAGTTTTCAACTTCAGAGTCAGAACAGTAGTTCTAAAAAATGTATTTACATTTTCACCTTTATAATTAGAGTCCAGAAACAACGTATGTTATGGTTCATGAAAATGCCCCTAGTTTCTAGTAGCGTTTGTCATCAAAGATATATTATTCAAATGATTATGGAAACACTAAGCTACATACAGCAAGATTTTTTCAGACTTAGGAACGTTTATGATTCAGAACAAACGCACAGGAAAAGGAAGAAAGGGGCCCGCATACTTAGCAACTTGGTACTTTAGCACCCACATCTACAAGCTCATGTCGGATATATGAGGCTGATCTGAAAGATAAGCAAAAAGATTAGATATGACATTGGAGGAAAAAAGCCTTGAGAAAATGCAAGCTGTCAAGCGAATTCTAATTAGGCTGTAACTGCAGCGGCAATTGTCATGTGTACAACTGTGGATTTAAAAGCTAATGTTAAAGGGTGCATCCTCTCTGTGTAGCAGTCTTACTTACAGTCTGGATTAGACTGTTCTTTTTGGGGGTCCAAGACGAAATATGTCATGAATTTCATAAATATCTAAATGGAAATAAAAGACTGATTCTTTAAAAAAAGACAATATTATGCAACAATCATGTCAGAAATTATGTCATATGTGTGTAATCTTTGGTTTTAAAACTCTATCATGACAAGGTGGCAGAGAATTTACGCCAAAAATAAATTTTTGAAGTCTTGGGGAAAGGCAATTTTGTCTCAAATAAAAAATCTTTACAGCTTGAACGCAACTGTTAAAAGCCACTATCAAATCCTCGTCAGTGTCATTCACTGTCAATAATCACATTATCCTAAACCTCAATTTAAAATTTTCTAATGGCCATTTCAGTTGTTTTTTTTATTATCACACATTTGGTTGCCATCATGGTTGCCATCATAATCTATTACTATTGGTGACGTAAACATAATAGGTCATAATGTGTCGGAAACAACACATAGGAAGGAGTCATCTATATCAAGACTATGAGGGTTGTGGTTCTCAGAATCTTATCAGATTGGGTGATCTTTTTTAGTGAAACAGCACTTCAAAAGAGAAGCTCCTACAAGAATAACTGTAGGTTTAGTTTGGCAAAATAACCCAGTGTTTCAGATCAAAATCTAAAATTAGATAAGTGATTATTATTATATAGACTCTAATGTGGGACACAAATTAGACATTCAGATAATTATTTTATCAGCCCTCTTGTGACAGCAGGGATTTATCATGCATCAATCCCTCACTGTGATTTACTGCTTGTACTTTAATAAAGGTCAATATTTCAGACATATCATCTTTGTTGAGCCGAGGGCCTTGATGGGGAAGCTTTAACACTGTTTCCCAAATATGACGGGTTAAAACAACATTATTGCATTTGTGCAATAAAACCTATTGCACAAAACATTCTGTGCAATATATAAATGGACACATACTGATTGACGTAACATTTCCCAGCAAGTATAACAGGTAGTCTGGAATATATGAAGAATATAAACAAATGAAAACTTTTAATCTTTTTTTCACTTAACATCTTATGTTATGTACCTTTCGAAACCAACTGCACAAAAAGGTGCAATTACAAGCTCCTGAAGAAACACATCTTACAACTAAAGTAATCCTCCCATCACAATAAACCATTAATTGTTGGTGAAGCAAATAAAGCTTCTTTATGATCTGGTTTAGCTTCCTAAAGCTCCAGCTCAGTCATCCAAGTCCTTGGGACCAGGTTTATGCATCTGCTACTTCTAGTTTGGATTTGTCAGTGATGTTACATACAATACAATATATATACAAACAAATATTAATGCTGGCTCAAATATTACTATTGAAGTATACAATAATGTTTTGGTTATGGCTTTGGGGAAAAAACTGTCCTTGAGTCTGTTTGTTCTGGCTCTGATGAACCTGTAACGCCTGCCAGATGGCAACAGGTTGAACAGGTGGAAGCCAGGGTGTGAGCTGTCCTTTACAATACATGTAGCTCTGTTGAGGCAACGGGAGTTGTGAATGTCTTTCAGGGAGGGGAGAGGGCAGCCGGTGATCTTTTGTGCTGTATGTATTACCCTCTGAATTATAATACATTAACCAAGGGGTATAGGCTATTATCAATGTGTACAAACAACCAGTGAAATTAGTAAATTGCTCTATTTTAATCTTACTGTAGAGTACAGTCAGCTCAGCGTTAAAGTCATAAACAGCTTGAAAGGCTTCCTCATTTTAAGTGAAGCCAGCCAAGTGTGAACAGTGTCTTCCTGTGTATTTACAGTACCAGAGACAGTTCAGTCACCATGTTAACATGTTAATCAACTGTCACTTCTGTGTATCAAGCACTCTGGCCTGGGTACACCAGTATGTCCTGGCACAGTGTAACAAGCTCCCACATTTTGTAAGTTTCACATGTCTCATTTTGGTTTATTGTTTACACCTGCGTGTCATGTTTTTGTTGAGTTGTCTGTCTCTGTTAATATTTAAGTTCACTGCTTAACTCCATCCAGTGCCTGTACATTTCTTGCTTGTTGCCCATGGTGAGTATTAGAAAGTTGACATAATACATGGATTCCTATATATCCTGGTCCTCTCTCCTTATGGGTCTGCCACCCTTCAACACAATGTTACAGTAATTCCTGTAAATATATTTTTAAATGTTTGTACTCTAAAGGCCAACACTGTAGCTGTAACCCTAATTATATCGAATTACCCTTCCCCTGTCTGTGAAACAGTAGATGTAAAACGAGAGGAAACAGGATTGACAGTAAATAGGGGTAATTCGTGGAAAGTACAAAAAAACAACAACAACAAAAAACAGATGTACTCGCACCATCATTTGTGTCCGGACGTCAGTCACACCAAAATTACGGTTTAAGCACTCCCCAAAATAAAATTTAAAAAAGCATTACAAAATAACAGGTGAAGGTTTCATGCTTTGCAGACAACGTACATTAATTATTTTATAAATTCAGCAAACGTAGTATAATTTAGTGGAACCAGAGATGATAAGGTTTTGGTAGGGGAGAGAGGAAAATAAAGTTAAAGAAGTGTCATCTCTTCAACTCAGCATACTTCAAGTACACAAATAATCGGTCAATATGTAGTCTAGACCGCGCCCTTTTTTAGACGGAAACAAATTAACTTCTACTGTAGCCTATTTGAAGCCGTCACCAGTAGAGACCCACCGATCTCTCCTCTAATTACAAAGCGATCCGTGAGTCTCAACCATGATCAACATGATTAAAAACATTGGTTTCTAAAAAAAAGACAAAAAAAAAAACAACGTCAAACGGTCAGCGATGTGCGAAACAACTCTATATGTTTTTCTTGGTAAGTACTATAGCTTACCATTCTTTGGTTAAATTGATGATGAATTAGAAAGTTGATGATTTAATGAAGGCATTTGGCTGACTCCGTTATTTGTTCATGTTTGGTAAATGAATATGCAATTTACATATACATACAATTTCCTTATGAATCAAATGCAAACATGAAAGCAGTACACGTATAAAACGCACATTTCGTAGCCTACTTATAAAGTCAAGATGACTTAACGGCACTTCATTGTCATAACACGTGACATTGTTATCCTTTAACGTTGAAATTCCCCTCTATCTAGCCTACTTGAAAACACAACACGATTATTTGCCAAAATTTAGTACCAAATTACATTGATGCTTTGAATGACCATGTTATAGATGATTATGATTCAGGGGCGTAGGAGCGATTCTGAACCTGGGGGGGGGGGGGGGACGACGACGACGACGACGACGACGACGACACACACTAGCGGGGTGCATGCTCCCTTGATATTTTATTTATTTATTTATTTATTTTAAAAAGCACTTGAATGCAACTGTATAGTGATTTTGGAGAACAGAATGTACTAATTAGTGTGGTTTTAAGAGGGTCTGCGCAGTGAGAGAAGATGGAAGATTCTCAGATTGGGGAGGGGAGACTATAAAGAGGGGTTGTTACATAAATTACATGCTTTATTGTAAGCCAATCAGATTTGTCAATATTGAGTTATCGAAGGACATGTGTCTGACATCCACCTGCTGATCCCAGATTCTTTCTCTCCCTCTCTTCTCCTTGTCTCACTCATTGGAAGAACCTGCCCACTCGCTCTCTTCTCTTGTCACCCTCACATTGGAACAGCCTGCAATTTCCTCTCTTGTCTCCATCCTTGAGTCAATTTCAATTCAATTCAATTCAATTTCAGTGCTTTATAGGCATGACTGTACAATAGGAGACAATATTGCCAAAGCAGTTTACAAAATCATACAAATACTATTATCTATGTAAAGCAATCAAAAATTGTAAGAAACAGATCATTTTAAAACAATGAAACAATTACAAGTGTACATGTATACATTTTTTATATTAAGGTACTATACAAACTAAATGCAGTGTGTTGTGGGCCTGTGTGTGTGTGCGTGCGTGCGTGCACGATGGGTGCAGAACAAGTTCATTCTGCATGACGCGGTTTTCTGTTTGTGCTGCGTTTGCATGTAGATGTGTTTAATGTGTCTTTTTTGGGATTGTTAATGTTTATATCAATGTGTGTGTATGTGTGTGTGTGTGTGTGTGTGTCGGTGGATGGGTGTGCCTGTGTGTATGTTGATCACTCACTATCCCTCAGGTTGTGGCATGCATAAATGTACTTTGCAGCAATGTTTTCCACATTATCAACCTGTCCTAGGAGAGCTCCGAATTTGAGGAGTCTCCATCTCTCTATTTCTCTGTCCAGCTGTTTTTAAATGATAAAAAAATTTCAGTTACATCTCTATGGAGTTTTTATAATTTTGAAAAGTGTCAGCAGCAACATCTGACACAACAGCAGCATTTTTGATTCATGATTTAATTTAATAGCGTGATCAATGTTTATTGAAAACTGGTGTATCAAATAGTCTGTACTCCCTGTACATCAGTGTAATTTGGTACTACATTTTGGCAAATAATTGTGTTAATCAGTGTGATGACATAAGGGCTTGTCTGCACTGTTTTATTTTCACAGCTCACAGTCAGTAAAAATTGTACAGTACTTATTGGACTACAAGAGAGTTGCAAGCGATATCTTTTCATGGGGCCCCAAATGCCTGGCTGTACCCCTGATTTTAAGTGGTGGGAATTGCATTAAACTTCTTGAAATCTAGAAATGTAGGCTACAATAACTGTATTAACATAAGACTCGACGTTAAGGAAACAGAGTTCACAAGTTGTATATTCTGGTGAAACCACTCCATGCACAGTAGCCTTTTAATTTGCAATAGTATGTGATCAAGAGGCTAGCTTACCTAAAAGGAATTGTTCTATGGGGTCATTATTGTAGCAAAACTATTTGCAAATGCGTGTGGAGAGTTGTGTCTCTGTAAAACTATTTGCAAATGCGTGTGGAGAGTTGTCTCTGTATCTCAATCCGTGTGTCGCAA
>JAVQIZ010024691.1:0-18502 GCA_036023535.2 Galaxias brevipinnis | reverse complement strand
GGTGACCCCCTCACAGGACCCTGGAGTCAGTGAAATGGGTTATGGTGACCCCCTCACAGGACCCTGGAGTCAGTGAAATGGGTTATGGTGACCCCCTCAGAGGACCCTCTAATCCCACTAATCTAATGTAACACTTACACCCCCTAAGTTATGATGCTAACCGCCATATCATAACCCTTCATCAGTGTATCAGATTAAGGAACATAGTTTCTGATTCATTCATTTAGCTCTCCTACAATTTCACTGGAGAAACAGGAGTGTTAATGTAGTCCCTTTCCACTGGAGGAACAGGAGTGTTAATGTAGTCCCTTTCCACTGGAGAAACAGGAGTGTTAACCACATGTAGTCCCTTTCCACTGGAGGTTGAGGGGGCAGCTCTGGGCCTCAGGACCCCCCTGAGGAGGAGCACCTCCTGAGGCTGGAGGAACGGGGAGAGTGATGTATGATGCCGTGGTAAATATCTATCAATGTCTGCTCTAACCCTGGCTTGTGACGTAAGTGGCAGACTGCTGGCAAATGTAGCCAAGAAGACTTCATAAATAAGTACAATAATGATTGGCATCTGTGCTGTGTGAAAATTTAGATGCCTTACCGATTGCTTCAATGTAAAAGGTTGGCTATATGGTCTGCCATCTTTGCTGCCTCAACAGCTGCTAGTGATGACGGCGAGAAAGAGCGAGAGAGTTTGAAAGGCATGAAAAAGTCCTAGAAAATAAAAGGGGGGAAATAAAGAGAGGACAACACGGAGACAGACGGAAAGAGAGGCGCAAAGAAAGAGAATAAAAGAAAGAATGAGGGAGAAAAGGAATGATAAAAGGTTTGTTTTTGTTGCTTCCTCCAGACTGTGGTCTATCTGTGTGGCCCAGCTGTCACCTACCGTGGTTCTGTCCTGGCATCCATGCCACTGTGTGCCCCTCCTGCCAGCGCTGCACACAGGCATCTGCTGGGCGCCTGGGTGTGAGCACGCCGCCATTCATATGCCCGTCTTTCTGTTTGCAGATCGTCTGAATGGAAATGAGTAGCTCGCTGATCTCCACAGTGTTGTGTGTATAATATGGATGTGCCTTTTTGTGTTTTTGGTGTGTGTGCTCCCCTTGCCCCTCAAAGGGATCTCTCCCCACCAATTTCCCACATGGCAGCCGTCTCTAAACACGCGCCCAATCTGCTGTCCCCACGTCCCTCACCCCATCCCCTGAAATAGAGCCTCAATTACACAGAGCACATTACTACAAACAGCCCTCCTGTAGCCAACCACCTGTGGCTGGGACTCCTGGAAGCCTGGGCTACAGTGGGGGTTGTCAGGGGTTACCGGGGTTAGCCAAAGCCACAACGCTTGTTATTTACCGAAAAATCTATTGACTGACACATCAACATACATCTTCAATTGAGCAATCTATGGCTCTCATCAAATATTCTAAAGCTCTTTGAGCATTGTTTCATTTCATTGTTTTTTGTTGTTTCTGGTTCTTCTTATCTGAGAGTCCAGGTCAAACATACATGTATTGTAGATATACATGTACTGTAGATAAACACATGTACCTGTATGTTTCTTTAAACAAGTCAAACATACATGTACTGTAGGTATACATGTACTGTAGGTTTACATGTACCTGTATGTTTCTTTAAACAGGTCAAACATACATATACTGTAGGTATACATCCACGTACTGTAGGTATACATGTGTATGTTTCTTTAAACAGGTCACACATACATGTACTGTAGATATGAATGTACCTGTATGTTTTTTCCTACATTGATCTCAAGTCATGGGATTAGTAATAGAGCATGTTTGTGTTTGTGCTAATCCTATGTGTTGTTCTCCAGGTTGGTTAGGTGGTTTGTTCTGTCATTCGGTTTGCCCTTCTATCCAGGTCTTTGAAGTATTTGAGGTTTCAAAGTGACACGTGGAATACCATGGCACAACCTTCAGTCAGGGTCAACCAGTGAATTTGATCTGAAATGTTTGTGCAGGCAATAGCTGGGTGTGTGTGTGTGTGTGTGTGTGTGTGGCAGTCCCACAGGGAGATGGAGACAGCTATGCCCCAGCTCATGGTTGATCCATTGTGGACTGTCTTAACAGGTTGATAATGCATAGGGGTACGGGGCCAGGGGTACGGGGTCAGGGGTACGGGGTCGGGTACGGGGCCAGGGCTACAGGGCCAGGGGTACGGGGCCAGGGCTACGGGCCAGGGGTACGGGGCCAGGGGTAAGGGGTACAGGTACAGGTCAGGGGTATTGGCCAGGGGTACGGGGCCAGGGGTACCGGACTACAGGTACAGGCCAGGTGTGTGGAGCCAGGGGTACGGGGCCAGGTGTACAGGCCAGGTGTGTGGAGCCAGGGGTATGGGGCCAGGGGTACGGGGCCAGGTGTGTGGAGCCAGGGGTACGGGGCCAGGGGTACGGGGCCAGGGGTGCGGGGCCAGGTCTGACCACAGGTGGTCACTCTAATACAGGGGTGTCCTTTCGACCATGGATCTTTGTCGAACGCATTTTTTAATAGTACTTCAAAATGTTACCAACGTAAATCAAGCTGAGCAGAGAGATTAACTGTTCATAAAAGACAAGCATGGCAAGACTTAAGTTTGTCATGGGTGAACTTTAAAATATGTTGGAAGGGGAGCAAATTGCATTGCAAATTGCTACATAACAAAATGATGACTAAACTATAAAATACAAACTGCCTTTATGAGAGTATTACAATTTGACGACCACGCTGAACATGCTACAGCTAGCTATTACCTAGGTGCCTTATTGGCCATTGGAAATACAGCAGCATTTTGGGGGCTGCCTGTCACCAGCCTTTAATCCATTATCGGCCAGGGAAGTTATTGAAGATGTAAGAGAACAATCACTGGGGTAAATTGAATGTAGTTTTCAACCAGATAATCAATTTGCTGTGATGTAGGGTCGTGCACGGCTGTGTAATTCCTCTGTCGGCGGAATCGGATGGCGATGCTTCTAGACAAACGTCAGGCCAGTTAACAATGGATTGCATGGTCATTATTGATTAGAGCTGAAATGGCCGAGCAGATTAGTGTGCCCATAAAGGAGAGCAGCCATATTGCCGACCTTTAGGCTTGCTGTGGTGCAGTAGTGGGGCAGTAGTCTTATTGGTTGCGTGTGTGTTGGGGGAAAATGAGATCGATGGGAGTGTTTAGCGTGACGGGATGCCTCTTGAACCTCATCCCAGGAAGTTGTCTGATTGGTCACACATGAGTGGGCGGGGGATGCCGGTTGTTGTCACAACACCATCACAAAAGCAGTGACTTTTCACTTGTGCTTCTGATTAGAGACAGTGTTTTGAAGTGAGCCTGTCAAAACCATGACACCTGAGATCTTTTTTTTAAAAGCAGCTGCAACAGACGTTTTCCATGCCCATCCACCCTTATTGCCATCAATATCACTCAACAATACTTTTGAATTTGCCACTGTGTGTCTGAACACCCTTTTTACATTATGCTCATTCTAGCTCGATGTCAGCCCAACCTCGGTCCTGGTTCTGGTATTAGTCTGTTTCTGGCACAGGATGGTTCTGTTATTAGTCTGGTTCTAGTATTAGTCTGGTTCTGGTATTATTCTGGTTCTGGCACAGGTTGGTTGTGGTATTAGTCTGGT
Source organism: Galaxias brevipinnis (assembly GCA_036023535.2). NCBI lineage: Eukaryota > Metazoa > Chordata > Actinopteri > Galaxiiformes > Galaxiidae > Galaxias > Galaxias brevipinnis. The sequence goes on along the minus strand of JAVQIZ010024691.1, from coordinate 14,886 downwards.
TATGGCTCAGGTTGGTTCTGGCATAGGTTGGTTCTGGCACAGGTTGGTTCTGGTTTTAGTCTGGATCTGGTATTAGTCTGGTCCTAGTATTAAGCTGGTTCTGGCACAGGTTGGTTGTGGTATTAGTCTGGTTCTGGCACAGGTTGGTTCTGGTATTAGTCTGGTTCTAGCACAGGTTGGTCCTGTTATTAGTCTGGTTCTAATATTAGTCTGGTGCTGGTATTATTCTGGTTCTGGCACAGGTTGGTTGTGGTATTAGTCCGGTTCTGGCACAGGTTGGTTCTGGCATAGGTTGGTTCTGGCACAGGTTGGTTCTGTTATTAGTCTGGTTCTGGTATTAGTCTGGTCCTGGTATTAGTCTGGTTCTGGCATTAGTCTGGTTCTGGTATTAGTCTGGTTCGGGCATTAGTCTGGTTCTGGCATATGTTAATTCTCTCTCCGCCTGTGGCCACCATGTTCTTGGACTTCCTTGTTTCCTTGGCGTGGCTCACTCACTCTATACCGCTGGTACTTCTGCTTCCTTCCAACAACTCGGAGATGTTTACCAAGACATACTGGACAGTAAACAACCGACAAACATTAGTAATTGCTCCAATCATTTTATGTGCAGCTGTCAATACAGCTCTCAGTCACTCACTCAGTCAGTGCCAGGAAATAGCTTTGTCCACGAGTGTCTGCAATTTTCCTCCCTGTGCCAGTAGCACGCCAATAAGCCTGGTCCAGAAAGAATGAGGAATAATGCAAATGGGCCATCCAAACCTCTAGAGCTTCAACCTTGTTTTTAAAACATCCAGAGGATTTCTAAATGACAGGGTGTTTGATGTGCTTACTACATGATATGTGCTGCAAAGGCTGGCTGAAAAACAAAGACTAACCAATCGCATTGGGAAAAATAGATTTTGTTCACCCGACAGATCAAAGTGACAAAGTAACTGTTGTAACTCAATTAAATAAAACAAGCGAATAGGTGCTTCAGAAGCAGGGATGTTTACTTGTTGGCTATTGCTTAATGTATTTATAAGTGCAAATGAAGTTGCTTGTATTTCACAATGTAAAAGACAGAGCTATGACTTACCTTAAAGAACAGCGTTAATACTCAGGCTTTACTATTATACTATATACTGTATATTATACTTTTAAACACACGTGTGTAAGAAAACCACAATTTTAAGGGTGTGCAGACTTTGTGAGAAAAATAAGGAAAGTAGGAGGAAGGAAGGATACTTCGAGAGAGATGGAGGGAGAAAAGGAGAAGGATGCTTTCAGAGAGATGGAGGGAGAAAAGGAGTGAGAAGCTTTTAGCACCTGTTGTTCTGTGACACCTTTCTGCTTCTTTGCAGAAGGTTCCTCACACCCCAGCCTCCCCATCATGCTTTAGGGACATGAAGAGGAGAAATGTCAACTCCACTAGACACATGGGAACGAATGTGAAAGCCATATTTCCTTCAGCGTTCTCTACATATTCTCTACTTTCCCTATCGTATTTGTACAACTTCCACTAGTCTTTCTGTGAAATCCTTTGCTAAATAATGACGTCAATCATTTGAATAACTGTGTTGCCAGAATTGGTAACTGCTCAATCAGTCACTGAAGAGGTATTACTGTGTGGGAACAGAGGTTTCAGGTTCAGCTCCCTGGGGTCAGCCTTATCGATTATCCAGTCCTACAACCTTGCATGGCCTTCTCCTGATTGCCCTCAGCTCCCTGTCCTACTCATCTGTCTATCACTCCAGATTGTCTCATCTATCTTCCCTTCGTCTCCCTGCTGACCCCACACACATCAGGGAGGCTGCATAAGATGGAGCAAGGAAAAAGGGAAAAAGGGAGGAGGAGGGTGGGTGACCGAGAGCGTGTGAAAAAGTACCCCTGGTGTGAAGTAATCATAGCCAGTGCTCCATCATACTAACCCCACCCGCCCATTCTAACCCCATCCCACATTTCTTAAACCATCACCCCTCCACTTCCCTCACTTTCTCCCCTCCATTATTCTCAGTTCACTGGTGGGAATATTAGACGGCTGCTCAGGGCTGTAGAGAGGACCATGTCTCTTTCTCTCTCTGTTTCTCCACCATCCCTCCCATCTCAGCGGCTGGAGTACAGAGGGTGACAGTAGGCCAATTCAATCCCCTGGCCCCTGCACCAGCTCTGTTGGGTTGGGACGCATGCTTCCCTTTCTGTGGGCTACCTCCCCACACACTCAGCCCTCTCCAATCAATGGTAGTGTCTATTGTCATTCACAGGCTGTCTTCTCTTTATCTCTATCTTTTTACTTCATTCTTCTTCATGGCAATTTTGTTTGATTTCTTATGTAGTTTAGAGAGGGCAGTGAATTTGTTTGATTTCTTATGTAGTTTAAAGAAGGCAGTGAAATAACCCTCCACTTCAGCAACTCGTTTGTAAGAAAAAAATAAAACATCAGATTTGTTTCAGTGTGTGTGCCAATTTTCTTTACCAATGTGTAACAATGACCCAATTCTTAAGAATATACAACCCTGCATCTCAAAGTGGCCTGTCACCACAGATTATGTGTATCTGAGTTCATGTTTTAAAGTGCTGTTTTCCTTATGCATTCCTCATACAATGTGATAAGTGCTCCATAAAAATAAGTGTTGTATGTTATAATATTAAAATGTAGTTTAGGGAGAAAACTTACTTTATCTTTGTTAACTATGCAAACATCTGTGTGGAGTTGAGGGATTACACCGATTCCCAGCCTTATTAGAATCTGTGTGTGTGCTAATTGTTTAGCATTTTATGTGTTAGCTGTCGTCCAGCACCACCATCAGTAGGTTGGTTTACTGATACTGATATTCAGGTGGATTGTCTATGATTTTGTTAATACTACTTGGGCTATGGAACTAATGTTTAGCCTCAGTAGACACTCTCTATGCTGTGACAGAATATGTACTCTTTGTGGATGTATGGATAATTAATTGAATACTTAATTATTCAATGTTATAAATGTTAAGTATAAATATAGCTATTGTTATAAATGTGACTAAACAAACAATTACTATGTTTGCTTTGCATGTACCTGGTTTAAAAATGTACTGTGCAAAAACAAGATGTTTATAAATACAATCCAATACGGCAACATTGTTTCATAATAAAGTTTATTCTATATTACAAATAGTATTTTGTTCTCAACTGCAAAATAGGAATGCATTATATTTACATACACAGGTATACAATTAATTATAACAAAGTTAGAGAAGCTCACCTCTCGTCCCCTTACGTTTCGTTTCTTTCCATAGGATATCCTTTTGATCTCTTATCATGAAATATGTTCTAGTAAAAGTCTTTTCTAACATTTTGCTGCAACACCTGCTATAACACTGAGCTAGAAGGACATTATTAGTTTCTACAAAACGTTGAAGGTGGAAACTTTATCGGGTTTCTCGGCAACACAAGGTGGGCACTTGGCGACGACCTTTGTTGCAGAGTGGAGATGGAAAAACGTACGGGGTGCTACACTGAGGGGCATATTCACAATGGCACTCCAAGACGCTGACTTCACCCTACGCCGCTAAATACCACGGGGCTTGGAGACGAGCTAGCTTTGGGTGGCCAGACAGAGAACATTGGCTACATTTACTTAAGTGGCAAAATCTAAATTCACAAATCTTAAGACTTTTAGGACAACAGTTCTGTTACTGTAACGCCACATTTTCTTCCTGTAATATTTGAGCAATCCTTAACACCAAATTATTTAGTTTGTTATACTTTCGTAGTTAATGCAGCAATAAGAACAGTGTAAAACACGCCTTGAAAACACTGTGAATGTACCACCACACGACATTCATTATGCTGTACACTCTAATAAGATCAGTTGAGTTGAAGATGAGTGGCTCATGTTTTATAATTATATAATGGATAGTTCATATAAAAAAAACATTCCTTTGCAAATTAATCTGGAAAGTAAATGTAAATAGGTTAACGGTTAAAAAAAAAAACATTGTAAAAGAGCTCACGAGACACCTGTGCCAGTGTTTGACTGATCATGTTCCCCTCTCGCTAGCAAAAAATGCAAAAACCTTTTTGGATTTTCACGGAGCACACAATTATGTTTGTTTGAACCCACTAGTAAAAGGCTGTTGTCAAAGTTTTTATTTTTTACTGCGTCGGTTATAAGTTAATAAAATAAAAATAAAATTAAAACATTTCACAGCTGAGGACAGTCATTGGTCGTGTTATCTCAATTGTTAATGTCCATAGATTTACAATTTATCTTACTGCATTTAAGTGAGCAATGGGCTACTGTGCTTCAATCAGATTTTTAAAAAAACTTTTGTTAAATTAGTTTTCATTCTGAATTGTTTACTATTTTATACAGTTAGCTCTTTCAAACAATTCATAAAATATAAAAAGGGATAGTATACAAGGTATACTGCAAACAGACATTTACAAGGTGATTTTGCAGCCAGCACCTGAACCCAAAAACATTATAATTACTATTACAAATTTTTTATAAAATAATAACACCAACACACAGGAACATATGCATTAGCAGCAAAGACAGAGAAGGACTTTAAGGTTTAATCTCAATCTCAAATGAAATATTTGACCAATTAATTGAAACGTTTCCTTTTTCAGAATATGGAAGCATAGTGCCACTGCTAGGTGATAAGGCATTGTAAGACCCCTCACTTAGCATTATAGCAATATCTCTGCGACACTACGTCACATACTTCTCTGCTTATTGGAAACTACCGAGCAGCTATGTGTTGAGTTAGACTGGTAGCAAACCCCAAATTACCCTGTTAAAAACAACCTTAAACAACCCAGTGAGGTTTACACTGAAGTGGAATTAGTCACATTATCCAACAACCTGTTGTATTCTGAACGAATTTCGTAATAATCAAATGTACACTTTTTAAGGAGGAGATATGTTATGTTATGGGATGCATTTGCATAATTTGATGACTTTCAGTAATATTATATTGGTAATTTAGTGAGGTTGTGATCTTAACCGGGTGCTAGGTTGTGGTAACTCAGTACCATTATAATAGAATGTAGCCTTACTCTATGGGGTAAAAAACATATTCAGAGGTTGAACAGGTAAACAGCACTGGGATGCTAAAATGACACCATTCGGGCTATTTTCAACTGTGTACTACAGATTCTGTCTGCAAGATCTAAACGTGGTGATGAAGCTGAGGCCTAATGTCACAGAGATACATGAATGAAAACATGGGTCATGTGGTTTTATCATATATAAATCTAGACCATTATCCAACAGAGAACCGTTTGTTTGTTATAGTCAAGTCCCCTCTAGTATAAGATAAATAACTTTGATTGCAAGGCAGTTCCATTTCATAACATCCAAATAGGTCAACATGCAAGGGTATATAATATTTGTTTTAAAGTACCACTTTATTCTTCTTAAGTATCTAACACTTTCACAAAACAAGTGAATGAGGTTTTCATGGGAATGAACAGGATAAAGGATCCACCTTAAACGGAAGTTAAAGTTTTGAACAATCCACTTTTCCCCTCTCGATTCTTCCAAGCAAAAGAAAGAAAAGTACACATCCACATCATCACTGCAAGGCTGAATGTTCTCATATTTTTCTAATTTTTTTTCTTAAATTGAAGTTGTACATGCGCTGAAAAAGCCAATAAAGACCCCAGGTGGACCTAGGATGGTCTTCACACATTCACATCACCACATTGGGCACGTTGTCAAGGCAAAAGAAAGGGCAGAGTTCTACAGGAAAAGAGTGCGGCTCCGTCATCTCTCTCTCTCTCTCTCTCTCTAATATCTCATATCTCTATCTCTATATCTCTTGCTCTCCTGTCGAAGGGCTTGACATCCAACAAGTCTGACCAAAATACTGTCCAAAATATTCAGCATTCCATGGCCTTCTCTTCATATTTGTCCAGCTCAGTGTTTTGAGGCTTGGAGAAGGCCGCCACAGAGGACCACTACACTAACACTAACAAAGGAGCAGTTAGACACCCCGCACAACACTGTGCAAACCAGACTGGACCGTAGGAAAGAGGGACATAAGAGGGGTGGGGGTACCGAGAGCAGGAGCCCCAGGCTGGAGGAGGGAGAAGGAGAGAGGGATGGGTGGAGGAGGGAGAAGGAGAGAGGGATGGGTGGAGGAGAGAGATGGAGAGGGGGATGGGTGGATGAGGGAGAAGGAGAGAGGGATGGGTGGAGGAGGGAGGAGAGAGGGATGGGTGGAGGGGGAGAAGGAGAGAGGGATGGGTGGAGGGGGAGAAGGAGAGAGGGATGGGTGGAGGGGGAGAAGGAGAGAGGGATGGGTGGAGGAGTGAGAAGGAGAGAGGAATGGGTGGAGGAGGGAGAAGGAGAGAGGGACCCTCCCGTCTCGAGACACTGAGGTCAGAAATCATCACACAGATATGTGATGTCGGCTCAGTTAGGTTGGTTTTACGGCTGTTTTTTTACAGAGAATGTTTTGGGGACGTTTTTCTTTTCCTTTGCGGCACTTTTAAAGACGTGTCTAAACATTTTTATTTCGATTTATTTTTAATTTTTTTCCTTTTTTTTTTAAAGTTTTTTTTTTAATTTAATTTTTGCTCCTTTGGTTTTCGGCTATCTATTTGTTTGATCCCCACCCGCAAGTCTTTGGAGAAGGTCCAATGAAATAAATACTTTCTCTCCCCTCAGCGTCCCAGTATGTATGACCCATCTCGCAATATCTAAAAGCATGGGTTTGAACCACGACTGAACCAGAACTCGTCAAGCCATTAACCCCTGCCTCACAAAACACAGACAGCCCCGTTGTACCTCTCTGGTCCGAGGTGGTGTGCATGTCTGTAAAGTTGTTGTTGGACAGGTGTAAATGTAGTGTGCGTCTGTTTCTATCATTGTTAAAGTGTGCTTATAGAGACCATCAACGTGACCTAGAACCGGGATCAGAGCTTAGTGGATGTTGAGATGAAGCGCTGATTGCTGTGGTCCACAGGTTGTGGTAGTGTGCTTTAAAAGGAGGGAGGTTCTCCTTGGGTTACTCATTCAGTAGGTTAAATCAGTAGTACTAGGGAAGCCATATGGAAGCAGAATAATAACCAGCATTGGTTTACAGTATAACATGGAAGGTGGGCAGGGTTCTGTTGTGCGAATGCCGCAAAGGAGTAGAGGTGCAGAGGGACGGGGGTTCTGGTCTCTAAGGGGTTCATAGTCAGTCACGTTTCCAAAAGGTAGAAGCACTAAACACTCCCAAGCGTTTATCAAAGTCTTTTGATTTCACCTTCGGCTACATTGAGAGAACTTTCTGGGTTTGCCTGTACTCTTCCCTTGACTCTCAGATATGTATGATTTACGTGTAGGTACAATGTAAACTTGGCAAACCACTCTTGTTCTTTTCAGAGATGGTCATTTGGTATGCAGTTGTCATCTGATGTCTCTGGCATGTCGGGATTTTGAATGACAGCACTACAATAAACGGACTCTAGATTATGTTAATTTCACTATCCTATATCAAAACGTCTGAACGAATGAACAACCAGCTTTGGGGTTTTCAAAGACTTTGCTAACAGCGTTTATTCTTGAAGGCAACATAAAAAGAATGTCTGTTTTTTCTTCCTCCAACAGGAGATTTCAAAGTATGCCAACATGGCCATCTTGCAGGCAACCACCCTTTAGACTTTTTTCTAGCGGCGAAACTGAGGCCCTCCTTTTGCATGGTGGGAAACAGTGTTCTCAGCTCCATCGCCCCTCAGGTCCACTAGTCTATGCAGCAGAGCGGATGAGAAACCAAAACGCTCGTTGGGAAAAGGAAGCAGAAAAAAACAGTAAAAGGAAGAAGTCATCTTTGAAGGAAAGAGGAAGAGGAAGTCATATGATGAGATAGATGGGAAAGGTCTTCGCTCAGGCACGGCTTGGTTTCTGACGGGGTCTCCCAGTGCACCCTGGGAAGTGTGGTCCTCAGCTCTCCATGCTCATGAAGGCCACCACCTGCTCAAGCTTGAAGGCCAGCCTCTGTTTCCTGGCACCATCGTCCTGCTCCAGCGCACACACGATCTGAAAGGAAAGACACACATTGTTTGGTAGCATTCTACGGGTCCTCCAAGTGGCAGAAAGCCACCTTATGGTTCAAAATAAATATAAGAGAAAACACATACTGGATTATTAGATTTGATTCACAAAAGTGAAGAGGTTTTGAAGTTGTTTTACTGTTGTGAGGTTGATCTGTGGCGTTGTCAGGGCTATAGCAGCGTGTCCACCTACCTCCTCTGCATATTTGCCCACGTAGGAGTAGATCTCACTGAGGGAACTCATGCTGTTGAACTCATTCATGTGCATACGGGACTGCTCCGCAAGGTAAGCATTCATATCCTGGTCACTGATGGCTGGCATCTTACTGATGTCAGAGTAATACCTTGAGGATGTGAATACACACACACGCACGCACGCACGCACGCACACACACACACACACACACACAAACATAAGGTTAATGGGATGTCTATAGAAAACCAAACATGTACTTTCCTTAAAATTAATTCGCAACCCTTTTTCAGGCATACTAATGACTTGAGTACATTTTTAGGCTAGGCAGCCGTCCTGGGGCAGGGGGTTTGATTTTTAGATCCCAGCAGTCATCCTGGTGCAGGGGGTTTGATTTTTAGACTAGGCAGCCGTCCTGGTACAGGGGGTTTGATTTCTAGACTAGGCAGCCATCCTGGTGCGGGGGGTTTGATTTTTAGACTAGGCAGCCGTCCTGGTACAGGGGGTTTGATTTTTAGACTAGGCAGCTGTCCTGGTACGGGGGTTTGATTTTTAGACTAGGCAGCCGTCCTGGTATGGGGGGTTTGATTTTTAGACTAGGCAGCCGTCCTGGTACAGGGGGTTTGATTTTTTGACTAGGCAGCCGTCCTGGGGCAGGGGGTTTGATTTTTAGACTAGGCAGCTGTCCCATGCAGGGAGTTAGATTTTTAGACTAGGCAGCCATCCCCTGCAGGGAGTTTGATTTTTAAACTAGGCAGCCATCCTCTGCAGGGGGTTTGATTTTTAGGCTAGGCAGCTGTCCCATGCAGGTGGCTTGACCTGCCAACTCAACTCCTTGCAGCTTATTCATACCACAGCAGCCAACTCTGGGCAACACCCTTTCCTTAATAGGTCTCTACTGCCGCGAAAATGGCCCTAAAATGGAAGCTTAAAAGACACTTAGCATCGAGGGTAAGACCCATATGCATCACCCTCACTTCCACACACACATTCACACACGCACACGCACACACACACACACGCACGCATTCACACACACTCACACGTCTCTGAGAGTCTCTCAGCTGCGTCAGGGTAAAGAGTGCTAGAGGAGGAAAGGCAATCAGTCACTGTCAACAGCAGCTGTGGTGCTCCCGCCAACTCTTTAATTAAAACTGGTCATTTACATGTTTAATTCCTATGCTGCAGAGCGCTCGCGGACAGCCCAGATTCAGCTGGATAATGCTGTGTGAGGGGAGAGGAACAAGGGGTTGTGGCATGAAGCAAGTGTGTGCATTTGTGTCAGGAAACGATGAATTAGCTAGCTGAAGAGGCAGGTGGATGTTTCATGCAGTCTTAGGCTACAAAGGAGGTTACACGCACACACACACACACACACACACACACACACACACACACACACACACACTGGTCAGAGCATCAGTGCAGCGATAGGGAGTAACTAGCGGGATTGTTGGGGAATAGAAGCTGTGTGAAGTGAAAGCTGCAAAGCAACATGCAATCTGATTAGCATTGAGGTCTGTGGTCTGTTGGTGTTCTATGGAGAGTACTGTGGCAATGTACACTACCTGTCCAGACCATCACGGGGGGGATTTTACATGTATCTGTCGTGTAATAGCTTATTTCACTACCCACGGCCACTTGCACGTTCAGAAAGGCCATTTGGACGACATTCCTGGTTCCTCTGGGCAATCTTGATAACTGTGATAGACTTGTCATTGTATGGGGACAATCGGCTCCCACATCAAATAAATGAACAGCATCCTCAAAGTGAGCCCTAAATCTCAGTGGACTCATGTAGATATAGCAAGCTGTCATGTTTGAGACGTATACAGCATGGAAGCCTTGGGGAGCTCAGAGCTGAACTGCTGAATATGCAATATGCAGTCGACAAGTGTACAAGCTTTCTCCATTTCATTTAAACGGACTGATGCTCTGTTTACGGAGAAGCTGCAACATTGCCATAGTCAATATCTGGTCAAACAGGAAACTATGAAACCGGGTGTAACAAAAAAGTTATGTAGTCCAAATGAATAACCCCTTAAGGTCGACAGGCTGCTCTTATGGATGGGGACAGCGTTTCTCTGAAGTCATTTGCTCTACGGCCTAAGATGTGGTTAGAATTACTCTGCAGCACATCTTCAGCTGGTACACAATACCAGAAGGTCAAATCAAACGTTCTTTCACTGTTCCTTTCTTTTTTCAACCTTTTTCTTTGCGTGCTATCCCTGTTTGTAGAAAAGGAAAAGAAGGTACAGACAGGACTGCTCTACACTTCATTTCCATAGTTACTGACGGCTTCTGCCTCCTTTCGGTTTGTTAGACCATAGAAGCAAGACGCCTAACGCTTAGAAGTCTATTCTATTAGTATTCCATAATATTCTAAAATATTGTGAACAAACTTTCCATGGTGACTGTCCTGGGTCGAGTGCCTTCTGACAGATGTGTGTTTGAAACAGATGGTGCCTATCTCTTGTGGAGAGATGTGTGTGTGTGGCATAATGATGTAAATATCTGATTAGAATCTTCTCACTCTGCCAATCTCTCATGGCTGCCACACAGCGTCAGTCTCAGCCTCTCCTAATGTCTGTTGACATGTCCACAGTGTGTCTATAGGCCCACTAAAGAAGAACAGTCCAAGGATTTCTTCATCAACATCTAGTCATGTTTTTCAAGCAGCCCAGTGGTATATCACAGGCGCATAGACACACTACGTCATGTAAAGAGAACTACAATGAAAACTCAGTAGATGTATAGCCACATTGGGTAAAGTGAACCATCCACATTCCACCAACCACATACTCCCACTCTCAAGAAAACGCATCTGTACATAGATGATTTAGAGCTGCTCACGCACGCACGCACGCACGCACACACAACACGGCATACAGGCATCCCCATCCTGAGGCTCAGTCTAGCACACAAACACTTTCTGCTGCTTCACCAGACCCCATCTGTTATTCAGCACTTTCCCCAACCAAACACATTTAATAAAACTCTCATTTTAACAAATTACCCATCGCAACCGCCTACGATTCACATAGCCATTCCCGTAAGCTTCCCCCCCCCCCCCCCTACTGGGGATTGCACCTCCCGACCCTCGTGTGACTCTCAGCAGTGCACTCTGCCTCTGCTGCCCTGGGCACCACCATCCATTCACACTGGCCTGTAATCTGGAATGAGTTTCCTTAGCGGCCCATAGATCAAAACACCCCAGCCCTACAGTGTGTATGTGTGTGTGTGTGTGTGTGTGTGTGTGTGTGTGTGTGTGTGAGTTTGTGTGTGTGTGTGTGTGTGTGTGTGTGTGTGTTGGAGAAGGAACGGCTGCCAGCTTTAATGATATTTATGTAAAAAATGGCCAAAGTAACTCAGCAGAGAGTCTTAACAACAGCGTAGAATTAGCTAGTGATGTTTACAAACTCAGAATAACTGGCAGACACAGAAAAGGACAGCATGAAGGAAAAACATACGCAAACTACTGCGCTAAAACTACAAACTACAAAACAGTCTTACTAAAACCCACCCACACCCCTCCCCAGCAGCAGGCCGCTCACACTGTCTCCCACTTGTATACCAACACCCCCCCAGCCATCCACCTCCACCTCCACCCCTCCCCAGCAGCAGGGCCTCTCACCTCTCCACCCAGCTCTTGTAGCTGGGGATGTCCTTGGCGTAGAGCAGCTTGTTGGAGGGTGAGTCCTTGCCCAGGCGGTGCTCCGAGGTGGAGCAGGAGTCCATGAAGGTCTGGGCCACTACAGACAGGCAGGCGTCCGTGATGCTGCTCTTATGGATGTCAAACACAAACTGGGGGTTCTTGATCACGTTCACCCAGAAACGCAGAGGTAGGCTGGGGAGAAACAAGGAACATTTAACACTATGGATGGGGACCAGGTCATTGTTAAACGTTATTTTGTTGATTTGTTTTTATATGAATCCAACGCCATTTCCAATGCTGATGTTTTATCATAGCGAAAGGGAGATTTAAAAATAAAGTATTGTACAATCCAATCCAATAAAGAGAATAGTGACAGGAGGTACTGAATGTTCGTCAAAGTAGACCACTCAGATGTGGAGTCCTACCCAGTCTCCCAGGCCAGCCTGTGCAGCAGCTTACACAGAAGATACTCAGAGGATACACAGGATACACAGAGGATACACAGAGGATTGAGGATACACAGAGGATACACAGAGGATACACAGAGGATTGAGGATACACAGAGGATACACAGAGGATACACAGAGGATAGAGGATACACAGAGGATACACAGGATACACAGAGGATACACAGAGGATTGAGGATACACAGAGGATACACAGAGGATAGAGGATACACAGAGGATACACAGAGGATACACAGAGGATAGAGGATACACAGAGGATACACAGAGGATACACAGAGGATGCACAGAGGATAGAGGATACACAGAGGATAGAGGATACACAGAGGATACACAGAGGATACACAGAGAATAGAGGATACTCAGAGGATAGAGGATACACAGAGGATAGAGGATACACAGAGGATACACAGAGGATAGAGGATACACAGAGGATACACAGGATACTCAGAGGATACACAGAGGATACACAGAGGATAGAGGATACACAGAGGATACACAGGATACTCAGAGGATACACAGAGGATACACAGAGGATACACAGAGGATAGAGGATACACAGAGGATACTCAGAGGATAGAGGCTACACAGAGGCAGAGAGAGCAGGGGGAGGCCAGCAATCCAATAAAGACCTAATCTTTAAGCGCAGGCAGAGGTCAGGTCTCCTTGTTTCCTGTTGGGATTCCTTGCTGGGGGCCTCGCACTGACACTACATATTACCTTGTTTGTGCTTGCAGACCATTTTGTGCCTGTCTAGAATAATAAAAACATACATGTCTGTTTATTTGCTGGTTTGTTTTCAATGAAACGAATTGGAGGTGGAGCAGGTGTGTCTGTGTGTGTGTGTGTCTCTGTCTATGTGTGTGCGTGCGTGTTTGTGTCTGTCTATGTGTGTGGGTGTGTGTGTGTAGTGGGTGTGTGTGTGTGTTAGTATTAGTGTGAATCCTTGCATTTTGCTGAGAGCTCAGGTGGTCCTCAGAGGGAGCAGAGTGTTCCTTGAATCTTTCTTTCCATTTCTCTGGGCAGCAGAGCACATGTTTGCTGATTCTGCAGAATCCCAAACTGTCCAGACCCTGCAGTGCAACATCAAACGCTCCAAACACAATCGCTCCAGCCTTCAGCCCCAGCACTCATCTACCTCCAACCCCAGCCATTCAGCTGAGGAAGCTGACTAAAGAGGATTAGGAAATGGCAAACCTTGGCATTATGACTTGCAAATTAATCGGGAGAAGGAATCTTGAGAGATTAAGCACGAGGATCAAAGGGACAAAACACAGCAGAGCTTTGATTTGAGACAATCTGGCCCGCTGCCCCACTGCCATTGGTGGACACTGTTGTCCCCATAACATTATCATCATAATCATATTCAAGACTAACTGGATATTAGGCATGAGTGCTCTACTTCAACTTATGAGACAATTTTATGAATGAGAAGTCAACTACAATAGACCACTGGATACATATTTGGTTTAGTACCAGGCTCTAGTTTGAGCTTTAATGTTTTTGATACAGCTGCACCAACATCAGCAACTCCTATTGTATATAAGAATTATACTGTACATAATATCTTTATATATAGATTTTATTCTCAAGAATAGGACTTAGATATCCAAACATGTGGCCATAAGGGACACAATGTAAACCATCACAGTGGATAGCACAATGTTAATCGCTACGGCTAAAACCATCACCAGGGGTACAACGATGTTAATCACTATGCTAATATTACACAATGTAAACCACCCCCAGGGGTAACACAATGTTAATCGCTACGCTAACCTTACTTAATATAAACCATCACCAGGAGTTAGCACGATGTTAATCGCTATGATAACATTGCACAATGTAAACCATCACAGGGGTTAGCACGATGTAAATCACTTTGCTAACATTACCCAATGTAAACCAACACAGGGGTTGGCATTATGTTAGTCGCTACGCAAACATTACACAATGTAAACCATCACCGTGTATGGAAGCCCATAAGGGACTTAAATTCAAATTATAATGTAAACTTGAAAATGCAAATGCAATTCAACAATAGCATTATCACTTTCCACATTTGCATGTGTTATTTGAGACAAAATGTTAATTAAAAAGCAATAATGCCATTTACATTAGCATTTTCAAATGCTTCAGTGGGCATTCTGTGTCAATATTCAAATTCAAATGCAAAAGCTGTTTGACATTACATTTTCAAAGTCCTACCCCCGCCATACTGCGGACAATATTCAAATGTTAATTCAAACTTGAAAATGAAAATGCAATATAAAAAATGTATCCTCATTTTGTCACAAAACGAGGAAGTGATGTCCTAATTAAAGACCCGCCTTGATGAGAGGACTGACGGATTGCATTTGAATGTTCATGTTTTGTCCCAAAAAGTGCGTGGTGACTTGAAAATGCAAATGCAATCGACTCCTAGCGCTGATGTGGCGTATTGCATTTGAATATTGTCCACTGCACCGCGTTGTACTGAAGATGAACTCTTTGAAAATGCAATGGCTAATGCGATTTCCTTTTAATTTTCAAATTGTTTGACAACTGCATTTTAATTTTAATTGTAA
>JAVQIZ010024687.1:0-11699 GCA_036023535.2 Galaxias brevipinnis | reverse complement strand
GTGTGTGTGTGTGTGTGTGTGTGTGTGTGTGTGTGTGTGTGTGTGTGTGTGTGTGTGTGTGTGTGTGTGTGTGTGTGTGTGTGTGTGTGTGTGTGTGTGTGTGTGTGAGAGAGAGAGTGAGAGACGGGTCATTGCATTTGAAAGGTCGTGTTTGAAAGAGAAAGTGTTGAAGGGAAAAACCCAAAATAGGATCGTATGACGCCTTTTCTCAAATCGCTGCACTGGCTCTCTGTGTGTCAGAGAGTTGATTGCACTAAATAAGCTGGGGCCAAAATACATTACCGACATGCTACTACCTAATGAACATGCTACTACCAGATGACCGCTCAGGTCATCTGGAACAGGTCTGCTAATCGTCCGCAGAGTAAAAACAAAATAAAGGTGAATCAGCGTTTAGTTATTATGCAACCAAGTTCCTGAAGAAGCCTGACCACTTTTAAATTCAGATTAAAAACGTAGATGTTCTCTATTGCATTTGGCGCAGTTGTTCCTTCATAGCAATTTTGTTTTTCCAAATTAAAATATTTATTTTATTTATATTTATTTTTCCTTATTGTTTTTTGATTTGAAGGAATGAGTCAGTATTAACAAACTGACATTGTAGTGAGACAAAGGCATGTAAACGCATGTCCACTTTGTTTCCATTCGTGTGTGTGTGTGATTGGGGTCAACGCATTAGAAAGACTGCTGTGAAAAGATAAAGTGTAGGAGAAATGAATCCGTATTAACCGAGTCATTCTGACATTTTTGGGGACGGAAATGCTAAAAGCTTGTGCTATTTCTTTATTTGAACCGTGTGTGTGTGTGTGTGTGTGTGTGTGTGGGGCAGGTCCTCGTCACGCTCCTCCTCCTACACTGGTACGGGCTCGTCGAGGTCCCGCTCCCGCTCCTCGTCGTTCAGCTCATACTCCAGCCACTCCTCCCCCCACAGCTCCTTCACCGGCAGCCGCTCCAGGTAGGACACACATACACACACTGGCACACACTCACACTATCATACACACACTTACACACACTCACTTGCACACTTGCATACATAAACAGGCTCACTGTGGCCTTTCTGTGTAGATAAACAAACACACACTGAGGCATTCACTATAGATAAACACACACACACACACACACACACACACACACACACACACACTGTGGATGTTGACTCTAGGCAAACACATACATTTGCCAATTACTTGAGTACATGCACAGATGCCAGGCGGGCACCTAAAAACTCTGGACAGACACACACACACACACACAGGCCAAAAACACACACTAGCCACCCCTGTAAGAACACACTTGATAGTCCCATAGTCCCTCATTGTGCACTCCTTCATACCACTGTGAGCGCTCATGTCTGTCTGTCTATCTAGGTCCAGGTCATTTTCCACCTCTCCCTCTCCCAGCCCCGGTGCTCCGAGGATTGCCAAGAACAAAGCCGACATGCCACCCCCCATGGCTAAAGGGTAACGGCAACACACACCTGTCCATGAGTCCACCTTTCTGTCTGCACCAGTGCCTCTTGTTTATCGTATTTTACCGTCTCTGATGATAGTAGCAGGTTGAAGCACTGTTGTTGGGGGAAACTGAATGCTTTCTCAGTGGGAATGCTGCCTGCCTGTCGCTTCCCTGGCTAACTTTTACTATACCCCCCCTCCCCCCCCCAAAAAAAACCAAGTAACCAGACTACTCTACCCCCCTCCCAAGCCCCCCGCTGAAGCCCGGTGCCCCAGCCCCCCCACGCAGAGAGAAGGGCCCCCAGGTGAAGAAGGTGCCCAGCCCGCCTCAGCAAGTCCCGCCTGGGAAGCCCCCGAAGCCTGGCCTGCCGGAAGGGGGCAAGTCTCCCGCCAACCCTCGCGAGCCCCCCAACCCCAGGGAAGGAGGGAGACCACCGCCCCCGCCCCGGGAACCCGACAAACCCCCCAACATCCGGGAGGGCCGGCGGAAGGACAGGCCGCCACACAATCCTGGCCGCAGGTAAGGCAATAGTGACACTACGGCTACAGGTAGAATGATAGGGGGACCCCACGGCTACAGGTAGAATGATAGAGGGACACTACAGCTACAGGTAGAATGATAGGGGGACCCCACGGCTACAGGTAGAATGATAGAGGGACACTGCAGCTACAGGTAGAATGATAGGGGGACACTGCAGCTACAGGTAGAATGACAGGGGGACACTACAGCTACAGGTAGAATGATAGGGGGACACTACAGCTACAGGTAGAATGACGGGGACGCTACAGGTAGAATGATAGGGGGACACTACGGCTACAGGTGGAATGATAGGGGGACACTACAGCTATAGGTAGAATGATAGGGGGACACTGCAGCTACAGGGAGAATGATAGGGGGACACTACAGCTACAGGTAGATTGATAGGGGGACATTACAGCTACAGGTAGAATGATAGAGGGACACTACAGCTACAGGTAGAATGATAGGGGGACACTACAGCTACAGGTAGAATGATAGGGGGACACTACAGCTACAGGTAGAATGATAGGGGGACATTACGGCTACAGGTAGAATGACAGGGACACTACGGCTACAGGTAGAGTGATAGGGGGACACTACAGCTACATGTAGAATGACAGGGGGACACTACAGTTACAGGTAGAATGATAGAGGGACACTACAGCTACAGGTAGAATGACAGGGGGACACTACAGCTACAGGTGGAATGATAGGGGGACACTACAGGGAGAATGATAGGGGGACACTACGGCTACAGATGCAGTGGAAAAGACAACAAAGATTGACATTTCAGATAAACACAACCTTTTCATGTTCCGCAGGTCTGACCAGTAAAACGATTGAGGGACTTTTCTGCCAAAATAATTACTTTTTTCAACATAATTTTGCACTCTTTTCATTTGATTTCGATTTTTCTCTCTCGGGTAATTTGCCCCGGTCAAGTCTCTCATACCACACATCTCCTCCCTCTGTGACGTCGCGTAGAATCAACAGCGTTCCTTTGTGTGTCGAAGAGAGGAACTCGAAATGTCCCTCACAGGAAGCTGTAGAAACACCCCGCGAGTGTGTTTCTTTTTATAAAAGATGCAGACTTCCCTACGCTCAAAAGACCGCGCGGGCCAGATCCTATTGCAGAGTTATTGCCAATATAAGGTCTGAGGTTCAGTTGTCGGGCTTGACCTCTGCCGTAGAACCTAAACGTGATGAAGCAGACCGACGTTGAGAGACGAAAGGAAACATTTCAGTTTTTTTAGGGATCCCACCGTTTTGTAAATGGTGCGATCTGCTTTCCAAAGCACTCTGTTGTTTCTTAGGCTATAGGTAAATTTGAAAGTCCCCCCTCCACCAAGTCTCACAAAGAGGCTGTGTTTAATACGTTCATTTGCATCCGTGCGTGCTCATTCTGTCCGTCCATGTGTGTGTGTGTGTTGGTGCTTGCGTTTGGGTGTACGTGGCACAGGATCAGGCGTTCAGTTACTATATTGGGGAAGACCACAGCGCGTGTGTGTGCGCGTGTGTGTGCGTGCGTGTGTGTGTGGGAGGGTGAGTAGGCGAGTGACAGAATGTCAGGTTTGTGTGAGCCAATTAGCTTAGAGGACTCGCTTGTTGTTGGCCGAAGGACCACAAATCCTTTTTGAATCTGTTCGGCCGGGTCTTGCCCCTACTTTGCATTTTTGGAAAAGGTCGGTTTTGTTGTGCCATTAGCATCGAAAACCTTGAGTGAGTATCTTTGTCAATTTATGATTTGTCACTCGTGTGACCAGCTGGTGTGACTTCGGCCAAACCACTGCTTATGTGTGTGTGTGTGCGGGGTGGGGGTGTTGTGGGTGAGATATAGTAACACAGGCCGTGTGTGGGTGGACATCCGGGTGGGTCAGTCCATGGAAAGCCCTACAGAACCGGTTTCACTCATCGGCAAGAGTGTCTATGTGTGTAGTTCTTTTCCCTGTGGGGGCCCGTGAACCTGTGAGTCACTGGGCTGCTGGGTGAACCACCCATACCAGCTAATAGGATTTAGGAGTCATCCCCTGGCAACAAACAATCGGTTGGAGCCCTCGATGTGGTCTCTTTAGGGTGTTGACACTTGACTGTCAGCATGTTGAACTGAGTGTTGACCTCCTCCTTCACTCCTGCCCCCCCCCCCCACACTTTGCTTCTCCTCCCATTTCTTCTCATTCTGTTTCTTAATTGTTTCCTCCGTCTGTTCAACCTCTTGTTTTTCCCTTGACTTCTATCTTTCTCCCCCGTCAATGGGTTGTTTTTCCTCTTTCTCTCCCCGTGCCCCTTCCTCCATCCTCTCTCCTGCCCAGGCGGACAGTGAGTGGCAGTGTTAGTGGCAGCGGCAGTAGCTTCTCAGGCTCCAGTTCCCGTTCCAGATCACACTCCTCCAACTCTGTGTCGCGCTCCGGGTCCCGCAAATCCAGGTACACACACAAACACGGATGTATAGCTAGCAACAGGTGAAGAGCACACACACACACCGCCATAATTTTAGCTAATTTCTCCCAAATTTCCCAATAAAATCTAGTCAAGGAAGAGTCTGTATATTTATTTACCCAAAAGGGCATGGTCGTTGTTGACGCAATGATCTAATCAAGAATTGCCGCTTAAAGGTTAATGAGCACGTCATCCGTGCGGTAGCTATCGATACAATTTAGTTGCCACAGAGTATCACTTTACGTGGATGTCATAAAAATAGTGAGCTGACCCAAATAACTGGTTTGTGATGCGTTCAAGAAACAGCCCTTGTGGCAACTTGTTCAGTGAGGTGGATGTGTTCTAATTCTGTTTCAGTTAGGTGGAAAATGGTTGCAATGAGAATTTGAACGTTGTGTACAAACACAAACGCACACGCAAACAAATGACCTACGTTCCCCCAAGCCTTCTCAAAACGTTCGGCATAAAACAACTCTAGCTGTAGTTTTTAAGTGCATTCAGAAAGTGCTTGTGTGTTGACTGATCCAAAAACATCCCACTCACTTTCTCTTTCTCTCTCTCTCTCTCTCTCTCTCTCTCTCTCTCTCTCTCTCTCTCTCTCTCTCTCTCTCTACTTCATCCATGTTCTGGTCTCCTCTGGCTGCTCCAGGAAATCCAGGTAAGGACATTGTTATGAAAACAAGTTTCACTGACCTGGGTCTCTCTTCCCTCTGTCTTTCTGAGTCAGTGTTTGTGTGTGACCATGTCCCCCTCGTGTGTGTGTGTGTGTGTAACCCTGTCAGCTGTGTGTGTGTGTGTGTGGGGGGGGGGGGGTATAACCCTGTCCCCCCTGCCAGGTCTCTGAGTGTGTTTGTGTGTGTAACCGTAACGCTGACCTCTGCCCCCCTCCCACCATGTCTCTGAGTGTGTGTGAGTAACCCTGTCCTCTGCCCCCCTCCCACCAGGTCTCTGAGTGTGAGCAGCGTCTCCTCCGTCTCCTCGGCCTCCTCCAGCAGCAGCTCCGTGCGGAGCGCCGACTCCGAGGACATGTACGCCGACCTGGCCAGCCCCGTCTCCTCGGCCAGCTCCCACTCCCCCGGCCCGGGACACGCGCCTCGCAAGGAGCGCGGCCCGCCCCGCGAGAGACCCCCGCCCGGGGTCAGACCGCTGGGCGACAGACCCCCCCCTGGGGAGAGGCCTCCGCCCGGGGACCGGCTGCTGGTGGACAGGCTCCCCGGGGAAAGAATCCCCGGGGACAGAGGGCAGGGCGACCGACCCCCTATGGACAGGCCGCCCGGCAACAGGCCAGCCAATAGGGACAGACAAGGTAGGGCTCAGGAGTCGTGGAGAGCGGACCGTGTGTTGTGGGCTCTCCTGGTTTTGGAGATCAGTTGAATAATAATACAGTTTATTCGTAGTGCGCTTTACATTGTAAGAACAATCAAAAGCGAATCATGAGACACACACACACACTCACACATCATTTTGTTAAGGCTGTTAAGGTTTTGAGAACGGCCGTGCTGATGATCCTCATGGTCTCTCCCCCCTATGCCAGGGCGTCCCCCTAAGAGAGACGAGCCCTTCCGGGAGGACCGTAGGAGGATGGACCCCTCAGGCATGGGCCCCCGAGGGCCGCACCCCATGGGGAACCACCCCCGGGGCCACCGCTCGGGGCCGGGCAACCGGGGGGGCCGCCACATGCACCCCCCACCCGGGAACATGGGACCCCCGGGCGGCTACGGAGGATCCGGCTCTCACAAAGACATCAAGCTCACCCTCCTCAACAAGGTAGCGTCGCCCTCCTTTAGAGCGAGAAAAACACACTCCTACCCCCGTGTTCTAAAATCAACTCAGAATCAGACGCTTGTGCCAGCACAGGGTTTTAGTGTGCAGAATTTGATCAATACGTTGTCATAGTCGGTCTCCTCCAATCGTCTCATCTCTGCAGAGAGCATAACACAGGAGCCTAGTCCAATCTCTGCCCATAGCACTGTAGACACTGCAGTGAAGGGTTTGAAGGACCCCCCCAGCTTACACTCTCTACCCTTCCACACACTCTCGCTTTCTCGGTTTTATCTCTCTGTGTCTGTCTCACTTTCTTCCTCTTCTTTTCTTTTCTCCGTCTGCCCCCCCACCCCCCTCTCTCCCCATCTCTCTTTCTCCACCCCCATCTCTCTCTCTCCCCCTATCTCGCTTTCTCTCACCCTCTGCCCCCTCCCCTTCCTTCTCTTTGTAGCAGCAGGCAGAGCGAGGTAACAGGAAGAGATACATGCCTTCAGACAAGGACAGGCCCAACTCCCCCCTCAGCAAGAGGATGGCCATGTCTCCGGATAGAGGTGAACACACACACACACACACACCCCCACATACACACCAACGCAGAGAGTCTCAGGGTGCAGGGTTCACAGATGCGTCTTGGTGATGAAGCCGGTACTGACAGGTTGTGTGATGTATGCTTATCTAATGCACAGCAGCAGCAAACGAACGCCTTTCAGCCCACGGCTTTCGTCAGCGCTTTCCAGGTGAGCACGCACGCACGCACGCACGCACTCACTCACTCACTCACTCACACACACACACACACACACAGGTGGGACATCCCAATCAATGTGGAAGTTGGGTGACACCTCACACTAGGCTTTGTTCTACTGTAGTCCAAACCCCCCTGCTAGACTGAGGCCAGAAGTATCCCCTTTTCAAACGCTATTCTTGTTTTGTTTTTTAAATACTGTTGTGTATTCGTACCAAAAAGCGGGGAAAACACCCAGTCCAAAGCTCCTTGACAGAGTTCAGAGCCTAAAAGGTGGACCCAGTGAGAGCCTCTGTTGGTGGTGCTTATTTTACCTCCATGACGTTCGGACAGAACATCAGAAGCCACCGCAAACCACAACTTCCTCAAAGAGAGTCCCAATGCTATTGTCTTATGTTGCATCTCCTGTGTCCGTCCGTCCGTGTGTGTGTGTGTGCGCGTTTGGTTTTTTTCCCCTCAGGCCGTGACCGGAGGTTTCCCGGGCGACCCCCGCTCTCTCCTCGAATGGAGCGGCCCAGAGGACCGGGTCCTCGGCCCATGCCCCCCCAGGGAGAAAGGTTGGTACATTCCAAGTCCCAAACGACACTGGCCACACATAATTCTCGTCTTTGTTGGCTGTCGTTTTAGTTGTTTGCTCCATAACAGCCCTTCAGTGTAACACAAAGAAAAGGAACTGGATTGGCAGAGTTGGTGTTGCTTAATCAGAGATGTGGTCATTTATTGAAAAAAGTTTGGTCGCAAGCCTAAATGGGGAACGTGCGTGTGTGTGGCGTGTGTGTGTGTGTGTGTGTGTGTGTGTGTGTGTGTGTGTGTTTGTGTGTCACAAACTCACCTGGAACCCCCACTGGAGATAATGGCGTGCTTCTGCGACTCCTACACAACATTGTGACTCCGCCATGGTTTTTTTTTAGACCACTTGTAGACTAAGCCCCCACCTACTGGGTGGAAGATATAGGTAATGTGTGTTTAAGAATAGGTTTGGCCATTGGGACAAGGCCCTTTAATTCAATCAAAAAAATCTCAACATCCCTGAGACTAGACTCGAGGTCAATGTTGTTTTTGAAGTAGTTACTAAGTATCGATAGGCTGCCGGTGAATTTTTCCGAGTCGGTAGCAGACTTTTAAACTATGGTGCGACACCAGTGCAGTTAAACAATACAGTATTGAAGAGGTACCAAAACAACAATTTGCATACAAAAATAACAGAACATTCATTCAATGAAAGTAAAGAAGGTTGACTATAGGTCAAGCGTAGTCCGGGCTCCCTGGCTAGGTCAGACAGGTTACAGGTACTGTCCAAATGGATAAGTATTGCTACCATATACAGTTTTAGCTTTATATACCATTGTTTATATTGACCCCATCTTTTACATGAAGGACTCAAACAAGCAATTTTTTTCAGGCAATAGAATAGTTATTCATGTTTAGTTTATGTCGAACCGTATCTTTATTTTTGATAACCCTAGTGTTCAAGTGTAAAACACTTCAATATCTCTATTTCCATCCGCAGGAAACGACCTCTGTCTCCGCCCCCCAAGTCATCTGGGAAAGGGCCGGCCATGCCCTTGGGCAAGCCCCCTCCCCCGGGCTCCGGTTCTGGGCCTTCCCCCGGTGCTGGCTCTGGCTCTGGATCGGGCAAGACCAGCAACACACTGTCGCGCCGTGAGGAGCTCCTGAAGCAGCTGAAGGCTGTGGAAGACGCCATTGCCCGGAAGAGAGCCAAGATCCCTGGAAAATAATAACAAAAGAAACACAAAAACGTGCTCCCTTCCACCTGTGTGCCTGCAAGTCCACCCTGTGTGGCCTGGCCGGGTTGTTGCCGTGGCGACGTGGAGCGTTGAAGGACATGGGGTGGTCAGAGACCCCGAACACACACACACACAACCCCAGTATACAAACACACAGTAAGGTAAGCAGTAAGGGGACAGAGCGATTGCTGGATATGTAAATGTATAGAGAAGGGTCTGTCGCAAAATGTATAAAATTAAAAAAAAATCAATCCAAACGGCCGTTGAGTAAATGGTTGGTCAAAACAAAATGGCTGCCTCAACCACTTTACTGCTTGTGCCCTCATAGATAGAGATCAGGTGGCGTCTGTTTCAGAAGCTGCACTCTCCCATGTGTTCTCGGGTCATTCCCTTCGCTGATGTCAGCTGTTCTCTTACTAGGTTATACACTGTTAGTGACCAGTGGAGTGGTTTCCAAGGGCACATGTGAGTGAGCACCTTTCTGTGGAACAAAACTCGGCCGCATTCAGACTCAGCAGATTGTGGGTTGAATCACTTTTTGGCTCCCTTTGAGTTGTTTAGTGAAAAAGGAAGGGGTCTTCCCTTGTGTTGTCTGATGATAAAGGTGAATTTATACTTTTAAATCCACAAACTCTTGTCTTTCTCTGTTTTTTAGTTGTTTTTTTTGTTGACTTATTTTACTGTATAAATCTCAATGTCTTACTTTTAGTTTGCTTTCTTCAAATGCTGAGGTTTTGACTGTTGGGTTTGGTTCCCCCTCGTTCAGTTTTGGAAAGAGATCAACAGATTGTCAAAGCTTTGAAATGGCTCCCACTACAACATATTTGTAACAGCAGTGTCTTTGCCCTTGAAAAAAATTTGACAGGTGAGCGACTTTGCCGGAAGACAATTTTTCGACGTTAAAAAAAAAAAAAGAGAGACATGTACGTTTTCTGAATGTTAACTTTTGAGGTGTGAGCATGTGGAGTTGAAGTAGTAAGACAAGCTTGAGAGAGAGGTTGCAAAGGAGGAATTCTTCGCTTCAGCGAAACTCGCGTCCACTTTCTCTCTAGCTGTGTGTCTTTTACTCTCAGACCGTCTTCAACTTTCATACTGTGTACTATAACTGTGCTCTCACCCTCCATATATGTATGAACATAGACAACCATTTGAACGTGATGTGAAGTATTGCTTTTATATATATATATATATATATATATATATATATAAAAAAATCTGCTGCATTTTTTTCTTTTATTAGCTTTTCCCCAATGATGATCTGACGTGTTTTATTTGTCCCAAATTTCTAGTTTGACACCCAGTATCGGAGAAATTGGGATGCTTGTGGATGAGGAGTAACTTGTCTTGCTTTTGTGACAAAAGGCTTCTAAATAAACTATTTTGATAAAGAGAAGATGTTTGCTGTCTGATATTTTTCCATCTTACTGATGAACTCATAACAAAGACCTTTTGTGTAGTATGTGTAAATACTATTATACTTATTGAAAAGGTATTTGTAATATGTTTAGAAAGTGCTCACAGTGGTTATAGGATGCATTGATTGATTTGCACACTTATGCATACAAAATACTATAAATATAGGATATAATAATTTTTTATGACATTCATCAAGAGTTTGTGCAGACAACTTCCCTGACTGTTAGGGCCATCTGGGTGAAGCCGTTATGCGTGGATTAGCATTACAGTTTATTGACAAATCTGACCAGGGAATATTATCTGTATATAAGAATAGATGGCTGGCACTGTACATATTGATATAGGTTATACAGTATTTATATCTATGTTTATGCGTTAAGGTGTCATTTACTGTGTTTTTCAATTAGTTAACATTGTATTTGTATTATTTGGTAATATTTGATGGCAAAATAATTATACATTATTTTCCTTTGTGATTCGTTAAATACAGTCCAATGCAATTCAGGCTAAGTGTCAAACCTCATGCAGCACCGCCAGCACGCCACAAAAAATGGAAATACCTGTTCTTTAATTGAAAAGCTGTGATATGGAAGCATGCTTTCAAAAATACAATAAAATTACTATTTGTATAAAGTGTATGGTTAGAACACGACGTGGTTCTGATAACTGGCAGATCATTAACCTGCGCAAACCATTATTCTGTGTATTCCTCTCTAACTGCACAAAGAATGTGCTTGGACTCGTGTTTTTGTAGTCTCCCCGGTATGTTGAATTGATTGACTTGGCATTCTTTAACTATTCTATAAGAGCGACTTGAGCTGATTTAAAAGAAAATTTGGAGTGGTTGTTTTGTGGCTGCATGTGTCAGGGCATGAATGTAAATATTTTCAACCGAATCCAAACATAATTCGGCTTTTTTTGCCTATTACCTGCCGGTCTGATCCAACGTGTCCGTCAAGATTTTGCAACGGAAACCGTTGTCCACTAGGGGGCCAGTCCGTCACGAATTCCCCATAGAAATGAATGGACTTCCAGCGCAACGGATGAATTGTGAACAGAGCGTAACAGTTTAGTGGTTCATATTCAATGGTTTCCGCATGTTTTCATAATTTTAATGCAAATTATTGTTTTACGTCTGCAACAGTGTGAATGTGTTTTAATTGTTTTTGGATAGCCTATGGTGTCTATAAAGAGGTGATTTTTATTTGTATTGATTCATACACTTACAAATATCCATCCATCCATCCATTAGCTATACCGCTTATCCTATGCAGGGTCGCGGGGCCTATCCCAGCCGACACAGGGCGAGAGGCGGGGTACACCCTGGACAGGTCGCCAGTCTATCACAGGGCCGACACATAGGAACCGACCACGCACACAAACACGCACACACTCACACACAATTTAGAGTCACCAATTAACCTGCATGTTTTTGGACTGTGGGAGGAAACCGGAGTACCCGGAGGAAACCCACGCAAACTCCACACAGAAAGGCCCTTGGGCCAGGTAGGGATTGAACCCAGGACCTTCTTGCTGCGAGGCAACAGTGCTACCCACTGAGCCACCGTGCTACCGTGCAACCGCACATTTACAAATACATTATATTAAATAGAAAG
>JAVQIZ010024666.1:0-29721 GCA_036023535.2 Galaxias brevipinnis | reverse complement strand
AGTTATAATCTACCTATTTAATGCAACTGTCGCCTATTAGAAAAGTAATTGCAGGTATCATTAATGTGTGAGGTCTGGGTTTATAGATTGAATCCTATGGAGAGGTTTACATATGTTGTTTTAGCACCATGTTCCATGCACCATGTTTGGCTTTTATATAGCGTTGAGACTTTCACAAATGTAATATCTACATTCATCTGATCAACCGCAGGTAATGTTAGTAGCTGTAAACTGTTGTATTGAATTGTTCTACATTACGATCTTGTGCAAGCACAATACATAACTTGAGTGCATGTTGATTCAATTCCAGTAAAATAAGTCAACCTGCAGTAATATTTACGGTGGCCCTAAGGCAGACGCACTGCGTTAAGAAAACATCTACAGTTGAGGCCAAAGGTTTACATACACCTAGAATAAAGATATTCAAACTCAGTTTTTCACAGCTCCACACATGTCATGTCAACGTACATTTCTTATGGCAAGTCAATCAGGGGCATCTACTTTGTTCACATCAGAGGTCATTTTAGAGACAGATTTATTTCACTATATCAGAATTAAAAGGTTTACATACAGGGTCAAAAGTTTACATACACTTTGTTAGTATTTGGTGGCATTGCTTTTTAATTGCTTAACTTGAATCAAACACTTGGGGTGGCCTTCCACAAGCTTCTCACAATACTTTGCCGGAATTTTTGCCCATTCCTCCTGACAGAACTAGTGTAAATGGTGGGCCTCCTTGCTTGGACATACTTTTTCAGTTCAGTCCACAAATATTCTATGGGATTCAGGTCAGAGCTTTGTGCTGGCCACTCCAATACTTTCACTTTGTTGTCTTCAAGCCATTTTATTACAACTTTGGAGGTATGCGTAGGATCATTGACCTGCTGGAAGCCCCAGTTGCGACAAAGTTTGAACTTTCTAGCTGATGTCCTGAGGTGTTGCTTCAGTATTTCTAGATAATCCTCCTTCCTCATGATGCCATCTATTTTCTGAAGTGCACCAGTCCCTTTTCCAGAAATACACCCCCACAACATGATGCTGCCACCCCCATGCTTCACAGTTGGGATGGTGTTCTTCGGATTACAGTTTTTTACGATCGCTAACAAGCATTGACCTAAACTTAACAATATTTTTCAAAACTCTTAACACAGCGACACACCTACATCACACAATTAGGCAAATATTACATTTCTGCTCAAAACCACATTTTGTTAATTAAATACAAACTCTACATTTCAAAATGCAAAATAACTTTGTCTACATGGACCTCTGTCAAAACACAGTAAACCAGACTCAATATCAAATAATTTAGTGAAAACACTAGCACATGTTTTTTATCCAAGAGAAACATAGTCAATCACAACACGAGTTTCAAAATGCTAACATTTGATGGCATTTCAAAAACGTCATTACTTTTCATGTTTCAGTTCTACCTATATAGAGTAGAGAGTATGAATTTCAAAGTTGTTTATAATTCAATTTATTTTTTACTGTGAATCACTTCATGTTTTGTGTGTTGAATGTGTGCATTTTGGGCACATACTATCTAACAGTGAATGAGTCGTCTTTATTTTTATAGAATGTAGGCCTACAGTAAAAAAAAATTTGACAGATTTGCTACTGTAAAAACATTATTAGCAACTAGAAATTACTACCAGTGAGCAACAAAAAGGTTCTTTAGAGGAAGAAAAAATATGCATACAAGTACAATCCACACATGTATTTACATTGAGACTGGTGGCCTGCAGTTACTGTGAGACAAAGCAACAGTAATGATTGAAGAAGTGTGAAATGCATTACTTATATGTAACGCAGTTTGTTGAAAACTCTGGATAATGGAAGCCACAGTTGACTGTTTGATATTACAGTAGGCAGGTCTCTTTCACTAGCCTCTCAGTGATAAACCATGGTTTACTGTATTACATGGTCTATGTTGGTGGCTCTT
This sequence comes from Galaxias brevipinnis, assembly GCA_036023535.2. NCBI lineage: Eukaryota > Metazoa > Chordata > Actinopteri > Galaxiiformes > Galaxiidae > Galaxias > Galaxias brevipinnis. The sequence continues at coordinate 27,776 of JAVQIZ010024666.1, read as the reverse complement.
ACAGTATTACAACAGGGACAACAGCTATTACGTACTATCCATTGCCACACATTCTTACTCCTCTCCCCTACCTCTCCTTCTCCATTGTCCTGTTCCAACTTCTCCTCTGCCTGGTCCAGCTACTCCTTTTCCTGGACCTCTCCCTCATCCCACTATTGCTCTCCCTATACCAGACATTATTTTTTCATCACCTTTCCTTTATGTTGTTCTGTATCCACATTGAACAAAATCTATCCTAAAAGTCCCTTTTTTACTGTATTTGTCAATGTCATGGAAAGAACTTTAGTAACCTGGCTATGTGTGTGATTGACAGTTGGACTCAGGTGTGGTTGGTTTACTTTACAGAACTTACAGTAAATCAACTATTTTCCAATGTTTCAATGATATGTTCATTCTAAAATGCTTATCAGATGTTTCAATATAGCTTTTGAGCTGCTGTTGTTGAAGAAGTACATGATTTATACTGTATTTAAGGTTTTGAACATTATGCTTTCATTTCTGGCATGCTGTGTGAAATAATTTGGTAATAAGTCAACAACGATCCATCATTTGTATGTAAAGAATATTAAGCATTTTAGAAACATGTTAATTGATCGCATATTCTGTGAAACATCACGGATTGTGCTATTGGTACAGTCCAAAAAGGGGATGTTGTGCTTATTGTGTTTAGAATTGAAAATGTGACTACAGTCTTGGAGTAAGGGCTTCATCCTTGCGCGACAGCCTTTCAGGCCATGGCAATGTGTGGAGTTGTGAAAAACTGAGTTTGAATATCTTTAGTATGTGTATGTAAACTTTTGGCCTCAACTGTACTTTGGTACCTGATGCCTCCAACTCCAGTGCATCCTGAAGAAAACTTACTGAGCTGTGATTTTCAAAATAGACGATGCAAGAGCATAAAAATAAATTTGGAAATTATAATCCTCAATTATGACAGGCTAAAAGGCCTCATAGCCTCCTCTATAAGTATGGTCTGTGTATATCCGTGTGTGTTGACATCGCACTGTCTAAAAGAAAAGCGGTAGACCCTTTATTTTGAAGAGTACAGCGCAATTGATAGAGCAACTAGCCAATCAGAAGGTGTTGCCAAAGGCTCACCCACCAATGAACACGAAATATTGAGTGGTTATTTTTGATTTGGCTGTTAAAACGGAAAATAAGAAATTGAGCTGAATGTTTATTTTTAGTTTTTTGCCAGACATTTAAAAAACGAAAAAACGACTCGTTTTTGGTTTCTGTTTTCAACGGATGTACCGAAAAAACAAACGGTTAAAACGTACCCTGGTCCATCTATTAGCTATATCGCTTATCCTATGCAGGGTCGCGGGGATACCGCTTAAAAAAAAATAGAAAAGAACTTAAAAAGAAAACTAAAGTCTAAAACCAAAAAAATAAATAGAGCCAAGCTAAATATTTGTAAGTTTAATCTTTGGATTTTAGTTATGCTTTTAGTTATCTTTGCTTTTACTTTTGTACATATTTGGCACAAATCGCATTCCATGCAGCCTTTTTCATGTTGTTGGTACAATCCCTCTGAGTGATAATTCAATGCTAGACAAAGACATTTTACAAATCTTACATTAGGGTCCCTTCAAAGTAAGCATACAATTGGGACATACTACTTCATCATAACTTCCATAGCAGTTCGTAGCGCCAAATTTGAAAATTGTTGTCACTCCATTGGTGCAGAGTGTTGATGTGACGTATCTTCCGTTTCGCAGAGCATTGTGGGTCACAAAAGCCAGAAAAGTATGCAGGCTAGGACACTGTAAAATGAGAACGGATGCAGTAGTACATGCTGGTATTTTTGGATTACTACATTTGACATACGATGTATTGGGACGTACTCAATATTTTTCTGGCTAACTGCCATGAAAGTATGGGTATTGGGACGTAACCATAGTGAGGAGAGACGAAACAGTCATTGGTTCACCAGGCTAGGGCAATACTGCCCCCGCCTGGCAAAATTATGTAAGAAACAATGAACAAACAAACATTTATTAATCCCCTCCCTCTATGGTACAGTGTTCAATTAAATCAATAAAATAGAACAAGGAGATCTGAACATTCCTTAGTGCTATGTGAGTCCTTAACTGCAAAGGTATTCTGTTCATGAACAGTGCTTAACAAGAAACAAAGCCTCTGTTATGGCTTTTCGATTTACCAGGTAGTCCATCCTGTGTAAAAAATACAGCATATGTTTTATACCTGTATCATTCTTGTACCCAGGGTACGCCAGGGGCTCTGGGGCAGCAGGGCCCACAAGGACCCCCTGGCTTCCCAGGTCCCAGGGGGCCACCTGGGGAGAAAGGATATCGAGGTGACGAGGGTCCGTCTGGGTCAGCAGGCCCAAAAGGGGATATGGTAATCAAGAGCTTTTAACTGTAAATCAATTTTGAATGTGATGAACATCTAAATATCTCTTTGTAGAGGCCAAGAGCTCAAGTGTAATTCTAAGTGGTGACCCATTGGCTCGTAATCAGTGTGGTAGTGAAAAGGCAGACTGCATGGACACTGACTGTTCTCTTAATGAGCCCCCTCTGTTCCAGGGTACTTTGGGTGCTCCTGGGTATCAGGGATTAGGTGGCGTACCTGTGAGTAACCTTTACAATACATGTCTATCATTTCACAAATAGTGTTATTTTTTGATGAAATTGTGATTGTAAAGAGATTAAATTAATATGGTCTCTTACCCTCTTTTTAACCAAGCTTGTGATTTTGGTAATGTACATGGCCTACTGTTAAGAATAGCCTCTATTATGTTGCACCTTTGGTGTGTGTTTGTGTGTATGGGTATGAGAGAATTCTGAACTGTGTTGTGTGTGTTGCAGGGCCATCCAGGTCCTGGGGGTCTACCAGGTCTACCAGGGCTGGACGGCTGTAATGGGACACGGGGGGACCCCGGCTTTCCTGGCGTTCCTGGCCTGGATGGCCGCAGTGGAGAACCAGTGAGAATCCTCTGCATACTCATTCCTAACCCACACTGTAGTTGATATAGCCAGAGGCCTAGTGAGAAGAGGACATTGCATATGTCTACGAGAAGAAGTTGTAAAGTTGTGGGCTGAGTTAAAAGTGTGTGCAATCAAAAAGAAACCCCTCTGTGAAGCTACTGTACAGACATCAACCAACTTAAGACTTACGGCTCATTTCCACCAAACAATCCGTTTCGGTTTGGGTCAGTTCTTTGCTTATCGGAAAGGTTATTTTCGTGTTTCAACTGGCAAAGCTCTGGACGGCACGGAAAAAAACCGTGCCGCTATGTTTTTTCGCTGCCCTTCTGTTGAGGTTCCTAGCATATTGGCCTGGTACTGAAAGGTGGAGCTGGAAACATTGCACATTGGAAACTTTAGCCTCAATGTACAAGTGCAAACAAGCCCGCTATTTTTTAACACTGCATCGATTGCGACAGAGATGACCAGTTTAAGCAACTCAAGACGAATGCAAATCATTTTTATTTGATAGCTGCTTGGCTATGAACCCCTCCTACATTTTAGGGTAGTTGTTTAGGTTTATATATGGTTTTGGTTCACTATATGTGGTTTAGTAAACTTTTTCTCTGGTTTTATCAATTCAAACAATTGTAACTTGAGGCCTATGTGAACTGGAACTACATGTGTATTTTCAGTTTGGAAAAGAAAAGGCTTTGAATTTCAGTATAGCACCATTGCACATATTAGACTACATGATATAATGCATAATTAAACATGAATGAACAAATTGTAATTTTAACAAATTCAAATAGTCCAGGTAACAGTGTTTTTAAAAAAGCGCGTTAGTTTTCAGGCAAAGGGTTTACAACGAAACATGACTGAGACATTTCTTTACAGGGTTTCCTAGGTTTGAAAGGGCCACCAGGGGACCTAACTATTCAGTACATCCATTATCCTGGCCTGCCTGTGAGTTCTTCTGTCAACATGTCTGCTCTCAGTGTTTCTGATTCAACACAAAAGGAAAAGCGCAAACACTCAGATACAATTTTAGTATTTGATACATAGATATACACATTTATTGTATTGAAATTAAAATGTGGTTTAGCTACCCTTATTGAATTAGACTATACTACAAACCAAATATAGAATTTTTTTTTTATTGTATCACAATTTAAACTGTCAGAGCTACAGTTTATCAATCTCCTAGTGCTTTATACTTAATGTAATGTCTGTTTTGATCATCTGTTTCTTATGTGACAGGGTGAAGTTGGTCCTCCGGGGATTCCTGTTCTGCCTGTGAGTCAAATGACAGCTGGTTCTGTTCAGTTCAGACCCAGGGCACTCACAGCTCAACGTTGACCACTTCGGAACCATGTTTATTTATTTTTTGTAAACACGATTGAGGATATGCATGTTCAGGTTTGTTTAGAGTTAGAATGGGTTGCTTTGTTTTTCAGGGCCAACAAGGCAATCCAGGCCCAAGGGGCTTTGTTGGGCCTGTTGGTTTGGACGGACTCGATGTGAGTAGTTGAGCTTGTGTCCAACCTATAGCTGAAACCTTTTGATCAAATATTTACATATTGCTTATGTAATGTACGTTTGTCTCTGTTCAGGGCTCATACGGTTTGCCTGGCCTTAGAGGAGCTCCTGTAAGTTAGGCTTGAGTCACAGTCTACCCCACACACGGATGAATTATAAATACCATCGTATACTCTGTATCCTAGATCTAGAATGGAGGACTATTTAATAGTTTTACATCACTGCTTACGGCTGTTTATTTCAGGGAGAGAAAGGTAGATCCGTGCCTGGACAGAAAGGAGATGAAGTGAGTGACCCATTTACCCCTCTGTTTCTGTGTGTGTGTGTGTGTGTGTGTGTGTGTGTGTGTGTGTGTGCCTGCGTGCGTGTGTGTGTGTGTGTGTGTATGCAGTGATTATAAAATTTAAATATGGATGTCCCACAGGGAAACCAAGGTACGCAGGGACCCGCAGGGCCGTTTGAGATTCTGGACCCCCCAGAGGACTATTTCATCAAAGGAAGCAAGGTGGAGAGATTTTGAATCTTAGAGACACTTTCCTTTTCCTGAGTTTCACCACATGACGCCACTCTTTATCTCTCCAGTTGTATCCAACATGACAGCTTTTAGGGATTGCAAGCATTCCAATGTCTGTTCTATACTGATAGGCTTGTCATCAAATGCATGGAGAATAATAGAGTTCATGATGGACTGTCCTGTCCACCACTTATGTATGCATTGGCATGTTTATTGTTCTCATAAGTACAGTATGAGCGTGGGAAAAGAGTGAGTAACATTTCTTCCAAATTCCAGTTTCTTCAGTTGTAATGAAGACATTACTTGACTCTGAGTACTGTGATGTTCTCATTGGTTATCAGTTTTTTGCAGTGTTGTCATAGGTTGACTGCCTTATTTTTTAGGGGGATGAAGGCATTAAAGGTGTATGTGGACCAAGAGGACCAAATGTGAGTGAGCAAATCTGTGTATTGGCAAAATGTGTCTTTATTTGTATTCCTTTAATTAGTTTGACTTAACAAGAGGACTAGACTTAATGCTATTATATGAGAAATATTTCTTTGTGTGCTCACATGTGTGAACTTCATTTTGTCACTGTATGTTTTGGTGCAATACTTTATGTATTGACTGATTGTTGGATTTTCTAGGGATTTGACTCATTCCCCGGGATCAAGGGAGAAATGGGAATAATTGGATTTCCTGGCCCGAGGGTAAGAGAATGTCCAAAATATGTATCACATTTGGTTCCCCAATACTTAAAAAAAGGAAATATTAGAGGTATAAGGAGTGTCAGAATTTAGGTGCACAGCAACAAAATATGGCTTAACTATACTTTTGTTGAATCGTAGCTTTGCAAAGTGTTTCAATGAAGGATCTCTCAATCTTGTGGTGCTATTACGGTTTTGTAAGTGTAAAATAGAATCACAGTTTTGGTTTATTCGGCACTTTAGTAGATATAAACTTTCTATAAAATACCTTGCATCCTAAAAAGATTATGCTGACATGTTTTAGGGATTTCCTGGAAATCCTGGCCTTCCTGGTTTACGTGGGGTGGAGGTATGTTGCCTTGTGAACCTTTGTTTGTTTATTTGTGTTTGTAGTGTATGTGTGTGTGTGTGTGTGTGTGTGTGTGTGTGTGTGTGTGTGTGTGTGTGTATGTGTGTGTGTGTGTGTGAGAGAGAGAGAGAGAGAGAAAGTTTGTTAGTAAGCAAACAAGTTTCTCTCTGCTTTTCAGGGAATTTTGGGGAGTCCTGGGTTGCCAGGTCTGATTGGAACAGACGGCCCAAAGGTCTGTCCCTTGATGGAAAATTCTTTGGTTTTTCTGACCAATTTTACTGCGCACCATATAATATTGGCGTACATTGAGAACTAGATGAAATCTTGTGATTTTATTGGTTCAAGTTTATATGTTTTATAAATAATAATTTATAAATGCTAATATCCAATAACAATTCTAAAGTTATTAAATCACAAAAAATTCCGCCATTTTACCCATGCTAAATGTAATACATAATCCTCTAGGGAACAGCTGGAGAAAAAGGCCTCAAAGGGCCCACTGCGTATGCATCAGTCACTTCTATAGGTAAGACTCTCACTGCACTCAGAGCTCATTAAGATTGGTATATTATTATATAGGTTAGACTCTCACTGCACTCAGAGTCCATTAAGATTGGTATATTATTATATACGTTAGACTCTCACTGCACTCAGAGCCCATTAAGATTGGGATATTATTATTCTAGGTAAGACTCTCACTGCACTCAGAGCCCATTAAGATTGGTGTATTATTATATAGGTAAGACTCTCACTGCACTCAGAGCCCATTAAGATTGATGTCTGATATTTTTGTGAACACTGTTACCTTTTAGCCAAATAAAATGGTAATTAGATTACTTTGAGTTTGGCGTTTATCTAATGTGTCTCCATCATTTGTGATGAAAAGATTTCTATTGCCTCACATTTATTCTCTTGTATTTCCTCTCCCTCCTTGGCTCTTCTCATTTTTTGTACCTCCTTGTATCTAGTTGATGGCTGAGTGAAGCCTACTATTACACCGACAGCCTGGTTTTCAACTTACGTCTTCTAGTTTTGCCTGTCTTGCAAAATACATTGATAGAGCTTAGATTTCCCTCTACAATGCATTTTGAAACCTTTTGTGTTGTAGTCTTTGTGTGTGTAAGCCCGATGTCATCATTGAGGGCAGGTATGACATCCTGTTGTCCTGTGTCTTGTCTGTGTTATCTCATGATGTGTTTTTCAAGTCCAAAATACAGCCTGTGACCATGGTGAGCCCATTGTTCTTGCAAGTTTATTATTCATGTGTTTTACAAATGCCAAGAGGAATCCTCATAATATTTGATTATCAGAGCCTTGTTTAATGTCAAAACTCACTAACAGTACACACTGACATACTGGTCAAAGCAATATAATATTATTATTTTAAGATGTTGCATGCGCAAAATGCTTTTTGTCATCCTGAAGGGTCTAATAAGGGGTTCGATATTTCATTTCTCACAACTAATTGCATTGATTCAACTTGCATGTTGACCAGAACTTTCAGTGGTGGCTGGGCACGAATGCAATTATGCTACCAAATCTTGTTCTTAAAAAATTGCAGGTTCTACAGATGTGCTGAGAACAGAATAGCAGAGACTCATTATTTCTCGTGTAACAACCTTCCCTATAGGCAACGTGGGTGATAGCGGCTCCCCTGGCCCACCAGGACCCCGAGGAGACATGGGGGAGATGGGCATGCATGGACCCCCTGGCCCACCTGGTCCATCCATACCAGGTGAGTGATCTATCATGTCAACACTGTTTGAGTGTGTAAGGTGTGGTCTCTTACAGTATGTTAAACAGACTGGTAATTGTATGGACATTTGTATTCTATCTGGTTCTATTATACGATGTGTGCTGAAAGGCGAAGCTCGCGATTTACCAGTCAGTCTACGCTCCAACCCTCACCTATGGTCATGAGCTTTGGGTAGTGACCGAAAGAATGAGGTCACAAGTAGAAGAGGCTGAAATGAGCTTCCTCCGTAGGGTGGCTGGGCTCAGCCTTTGGGACAGGGTAAGGAGCTCGGTCATCCGGAGGGAGCTTGGAGTAGAGCCGCTGCTCCTTCGCGTCGAAAGGAGGCAGATGAGGTTGTTTGGCATCTGATTAGGATGCCTCTTGGGCGCCTTCCTTTGGAGGTTTTCCGGGCACGCCCTACTGGTGGGGGACCCCGGGGTAGACCCAGAACACGCTGGCGAGATTATATATCCCGGCTGGCCTGGGGACGCCTCTGGATCCCCCAGGAGGAGTTAGAAAACGTTGCTGGGGAGAAGTACGTCTGGACTACCCTGCTTAGCCTGCTGCCACCGCCACCCGCCCCGGATAAGCGGCGATGAATGGATGGATGTATGAATGGATAGATGGATGGATGGATGGATGGATAGATGGATGGATGTGTGATGTGTTTATGGATGTGTGATGTGTTTTTATTGCTGGTTCTAAGACATGGTTTGCCTTGATTAGTGGCTTTTAACACTCACCAGAGGTTTACTATATGTGTTGTATTAGCCTGACTAATGATAGACCTATCAGTAGGGCAGATTTAATCTGAGCCAAACCACAGCTTCTTACAAAAGCTAGGCTTACCACATGACTGCTAAATAGTTCCATGGAGACACAAATTATACTACCATTAGCAATTTCAAAAAGCTAGTACAGTGACATGTCAAAAGCAACAATTGAGACAACGTTTTTGATGTAGCCCAGTTTGTCCTCAGCTTGAGCCTCTGACATACTTAGGCCCCTTCTCAAACACACTGTTTAGGTCCTCCTGGCAACCCAGGGCGACCAGGCTTCCCTGGTCCTAATGGAGCCAAAGGAGACCTTGGGAGGTTCTACTCAAATGGTGACACACCCGGCGAGCCCGGCAAACAGGGCCCTCAGGGGCTTAAAGGGCCCAAGGGACAACAGGGGACCCCAGGTTTGTTTTCACAAGTACCTCAAAGGTCATATCCTTTGCCTGTCACCGGAATTGGCATCCATCACACTTTTACTAATACATTACTAACATTTAAAGTTAGGTTTCATAACTATCAAACTTCATTGTCCCTGATGTCAATCAATGTTTGGTCATTTGATGTCTAGTTGTATTGTCAGAGCTTTAAGTAAATTATTATTTAACATAAGAACAGATATATTGTTTGCCATGTTTGAATCTAGCTAGTCTCCCATCTGTGTGTCCCGTCAATAGTCTCAAATAACCTGTGTTATTAAACCTATTCCTGTGTGTGTGTTCTGCATGCCTATGTGTGTCTCCTGGAATGGTGTCATCATTTAATGTGCTCCTTCGTATGACATCATCGTGTATCTTGTGTTCTTGTGTTGGTTGGGCGCAACCTAGGTTGTGGAGGTAAGCACACCATTCAAATATTTGTGAAAAAATACATATGTTTTATGTATGAAATCCTTATACAAATACAAGAAGAGTTCTAAATACCATACTTCAAACGAGATGTTGGTAACTAGTGTCAACGTTCTGGTATTGATAATGAATGTGATGTGTGGTCTAGTGTTATAGAATGGTGTATGATGACAGATAATTGTCCTTGTTGTAGGAACGTACTGCAGCCAAGGGGCACCCGGGCAACCTGGAGAGAACGGAGATCAAGGTCCCCCTGGAGCTATGGGGGGCCAGGGGCGTAAAGGTAGATCACTCAGCTATATTGATTAATATAAAATAGATTCACCATGGCTATTCCATTTCAATGGTGAAGTAATCTCATTATCATATTAAACCAAACCATTATTTTTCTTAACTGTGACCCTCTGCACTTTTCTAATAATTAATTTTAAAAGATTAATAATATTTAATAATATTATTTGTGTGTGTGTGTGTGTGTGTGTGTGTGTGTGTGTGAATGTGTGTGTGTGTGTGTGTGTGTGTGTGTGTGTGTGTGTGTGTGTGTGTGCAGGAAGCAATGGTGAATGTAGTTGTGGGCCTGTTGAGCCCAAAATTGGAGATCCTGGTTCAGTAGGTAGTACAGGGTCGCCGGGACTACCTGGCCCTCTAGGGCCTCCGGGGTTAAGAGGGGACCCTGGTTTCCAAGGAGACCCAGGAGAAAGAGGATCAGGGGTAAGTTCTATTGCTGCATTACTAGCCGACTTGATTCTGTTCTCCTGGTATCTTTTATCCATGTAAGAGTGATTTCAAGTTTAGCTTTGGATGACACGCTCAAGCGCTGGTTTTGAATTAATGATAGACTGAGTGCATCACTCAGGCCACCCAAAATACATAACAAAATCATACTATAGACATTCAGCATTTTTATAAACTCTCACCACAGATATTTGTTATCCAAGCCCAGTAAGTGAGTATAATCACTGACATGAGTCTGCTCTGCAGGGCCTGGGTGGTTTCCCAGGTGTCCGCGGTTCCAAAGGTCAGAAAGGTGACCTATATATTATGGACATCAAAGGTGAGGGCATTTACTATAACACAGTAAATGTTTGCATTGAAGAACTGCGATTTACGAATGTTTGTATATGATGGTAAGCTAAAGGATTTAAGTACATGTGCATGGTATAGCCTGTTTGCAGTTGAAATGGAGAAGGACCAAATTGAAATGGATATTAATGAAGCCACGCCTCCGCAGAGCTAGTTCAGGCTCAGGCTCAGACAAAAGCAATTCTCCACATCACACCAATCAACCAGTCACATACTTGCTCAATAGTTTAACACGGCCCTCTTAAACCGCAGTCACTCACCACAATGGCTCATACAACTCCAGTGCTCACTACTGCACCACAATGACTCCTACAACTGCACCAATGCTCACTGCTGCATACATACTAAACTCCTGCTTGCTGCTGAGCATCCACCTACACCCCAGTCTCCTCCTACTTCGGCTCTGTTGTTCAGTATCTGTCAGGGGGAATCTGCAGATATCTGCTCCCTAGCCATGGTTTCACTAGAGTGTTGTCTATGACCTTGGCAGGGAATTTATTTAGAGCAGGAGACCCTTGGCACCATTTTTCAATGTATTACCATGTTATTGCAATGAACATGTAAACATATTGTAAGTTGTCCTGACTGAACTGTAGTTGTAATGAAACTGCTACTACTGAAACTACTGGGTGTTTTCTAGGTGTGAATGGTGAGAGAGGAGCCAGAGGACCCCCAGGCAGACCTGGTTTCATGGGGGGGAGAGGAGCTGATGGACTGCCAGGTGCCCCTGGTGACCCTGGCCCAGAAGTTAGTTTCACAAGTCAAACCTGATACAGATAATAGAGCTCCCTTCAATTTCATCTTTTAAACTTATGTTTGCTCTTTCATCTTTGATCATTACGTTTTCAAGTAATATCGTGAGCCATAATGACAGTGGCCTTTGTTCCTTGTGTGTGTTTTTTGTCACCTTGCTCTCCACCATGGCTCCTTCAGGGGGACAGTTATCCAGGGTTCCCTGGTGAAAGAGGTTATCCAGGTTTCAACGGCCCTAAGGGGTTCCCTGGGTCAGCTGGCCCAGCGGGGCCGGACATTGTCGGGGCAGAGGGTCAGCGTGGAGATCCTGGGGAGCCTGGTCCACCAGGGCCCAGGGGTTCTGCAGGGCTCAAAGGGGTTAAAGGTAAAACACTGACGAAAGGAAAAATGATTGAGGAGGGTGATAGTCAGCTGCACTTGGTGGACCCTTGTCTATATAGAAAATGTTATCCATGGTATTTTTCACAGTCCTATAGACAGAATAGTGTGTATATGTTGGTGCCCTTTGGTGTCTAGAAAGGCACCTCTAAATCAAATGTATGTGTTTATTACTAAATGTGTCTTTATATGTGAGAGTGAGAGTTTGTGTCTGCAGCGACTCTGCACATCGGCACTGTTGGGGAATGCATAGGGTGTCTTACACTCTGTCTCCCTTTACTGCTTTGACCTTGTTTAGGGGACACTCTGCCCTGTGTACCCAGCAACCCCGGGGCTCCTGGAGAAAAGGGCGATGCTGGACGGCCAGGTAATGCCTCACACTTTCTGTGTCACATAGTCTAATGGGGCAATGTGCCAGAATGGATAGAATTTATGTTCTTTTCCACTTGATTGGTTCTGTCAAAGAAGTATCACCTTAAGAAGAAATGTATATCTTTTGGAGAGACGGACTGAGCACTTCCTTTGATAAATCATTTGGGCTAAATGTGTGTTGACACATCCTTTTTGAGGAGGGTGAGGAGATGTTGAACAGTATCTTTACAGTGACTCGTTCGATGACAACTTCGATCCTGAATAAGGATTTAAACAAACTGTGTGGTGGTACCAAACAGCAACACCTGTCATGTCTAGGTTTGAATGGGATGATGGGACCCTCTGGATATCGTGGTCAACCTGGACCCAATGGGGCCAAGGGAGAAAAAGGAGACTTTGGACCTCAAGGACGATCTGGAGTCAAAGGTAGAACACACTGACACATATCACAGTCACTAAGAAGGTAACATGACAGCATTATGAATGCAATGTGGTTGATACAATTCTTGTTTTGTATAAGTTTTTGTTTCTAGTTAAGTTTAATACGTTTCGTGACACATTTCTATTTTTAAGGTTTTTCTCTTAGACTTGATCTTTCCTTTTTTTCTAGTTTAAATATTGTAGCCTGCTTAACTAGTTTTGAAAGACAGAAGGAATGAAGACGTGCTCTTTCTTGATTTAAATGGCTAAGACAGTTAGATGGTTGAAGTGAATGGAACTTGCTTCATTGTTGGGTATCCCATGCACTTAAGAGCGGAGTCAGGTGTACAGTAAAACCAGTCACTCTGCTGCTCCATATCCATACTGCGTACGTGAGACTGTTTAAAACCAGCTGCTCTCATGCTGCATGTGGCGTCACTGCAAAACACCCCTGCTCTATCTGTAGCTCAATCCTCTCCCGTCCAAGGATCTCATAAATGTCGTCTATGTCAGACTTGTTCTTTACTGAAAGTGGCTGACTAGCTACTGACTCCTAAGGTTTATTCAATTGCTTGTACATGTTTCCTATGCTTTCATATAGCGATATCTTAATGTTGTCTCTTTAAACATGTAGGATCTGTTGGCTGCACTGGTGATCCCGGAGAAGTTGGTTCAGAAGGGGATAGCTACGAGGGTGCTCGGGGCTCTCCTGGACTCCACGGATTCCCGGGACTCAAGGGCCCTGTTGGGGACTCTGTGGTTGGAGCCCCTGGGCCTTTGGGCTTGACAGGCCCTCTTGGACTGTTGGGACCAAAAGGGGTTCCTGGCCCTCCAGGTCCAATTGGAGAAAAAGGTCTGTTTCTACCAAATACAAATCAAATCAAATCAATGTTACTTGTGCAACACATTTCCTACGCAGAGGCAATTCAATGTGCCTTGCACAATGCAAGAACAAACATTCAAGGAAGATTGCAAAAGACCATTAAAATAAATGTGAAATTAAATAATAAGAGAAAATAAAATTGCTAAGAATTATCAGATTAAACAACTTTTTCTACTTTTACAGAGTAGTAATATAACAAGCAATGTTCTTCTTTCTTCCCCCATCTCTCCCTTATACCTCCTCATTCTCCTTTTTATCTGTCCACTTATAGGGGCCTCAGGACTGCCTGGTGCTTCAGGAGCAAAAGGAGAACTCGGAGAGAATGGAGTCACAGGGGGACGTGGAGCTGCTGGTCCCAGCCCTGAGCTGTGTGTGGCTGGACCAGCAGGCCGTCCAGGGCTGATAGGACCTTTTGGTGATAATGGACCCCCAGGTATTTATATTTTTAATACTCTCTAAGGTAATTTAGTAAAGAAAAGAAAAAAAAGTATATATATGTACATACTGCAAGGGTTGTTCCCCACCTGTAACCGCCTGTGTTCGCTCATAACAGACTGTTACTAATCTACACTGTATGTGTATGTCGTTAGGTTTCACTGGGGAAAAAGGTGCCACTGGAGAAGAGGGCTTACCTGGTACTGGACCCAAAGGCATCACCGGTAAACCTGGTTCTCCAGGGTTTCCTGGGTATCCTGGTATCCAGGGTCTTCAGGGGCCACTAGGGGAACCTGGAGCAGCAGGAGCCGATGGACAAAAAGGTGAGCGACATCCACAATTAGCCTTGCTAATATCTGAGAAAACTTAGTAACATGAGTCTGATACACTGGTCCAACCTTGGGTTTGGTTCACATTTTCTGAACAATAAACCTCCTCTTGACAACCACCATAACCTATTGGCAGCAAGATTAAGGAAAGTTAACATATTGGACTGCATCAATATACCCTGAGACTGACGAAATCAAAAGAAGGATTTAAAGAAAATAGGAATTACAAATATGTCCAATTATATTAAACAAAAGTACATAATTTGAATAGATACACCACATTTTCAGAAAGGTGTATAGATTGTTTTTATAAAACACATGTATTGTTTTTGTGGTGGTCCCAAATGAAAAGAAATAGCACTCCAAAGTACTATCTCAAACACCTTCAAATGTTCACCTCTAAAGGTCCAAGAGGGATTCCAGGCCGAGACGGTTCCAACGGGAACCCAGGGAGAAGTGGTCTCCCAGGGACAACTGGACCACAAGGAGAGAGGGGCTTTGATGGCCGACTAGGACTGCCAGGGGATGATGGACTCAGAGGAGAAAAGGGTATGTGAACTATGCACATTGCAATCAATAGACTTGAAGGGATATCATATGAAGTAAATATGATTCCTACAATCCAGACAAATATAATACTGTTTGATTTAAAAGTAAAGGCTATATTTAGAACCAACTAAGGGGTCAAGCTATTTCCATTAGGACTCCTGGATTTAGAACAGCCTGAAAAAGAGACTGAGATCCCACCTGTCTTCCTAAATCATTGCATTGAATTATTGTTGAATCCAAATTTGCAGTCAATGCAGTAGAATTGTGTTTGTAGAAAAGGCATACAAATCATGCATCTAAAGTGAACAATTTCACCACAAATTAGATTAACTAATGTTTTCAAAAAGGGAAAAAATCGAAATTGAAGAAGGGAAAGTGATATGCCTAACTTAAAAATAATTGATGGTAGCTATTTTTTTTATTAAATTATTTTATTAAATAAAGAATGAACAAATTTAAACCAGAAACGTTTTGCTCTAAGCCTGTAGAATATAGCAAAATAAATGCATTACCATTAGAAGATAGTGTAGGATTTCAATATGGTTGGTCTGAAAAGGACTATGTTGGTGTAAGCACTGCAGTTAACCTATTAAGTGACTGAGTGATCTATTCTTTTAGGCAGCCGGGGAGTCCAGGGAGAATCTGGAGAGACTAATGTAATCTACATCAAAGGAGACCAAAGCCCCACTGGAGTTCGAGGCCTTGATGGCTTTCCCGGACCAAGAGGTTTTTTACTGGACAGACATTTTTGATGAAATAACAATTTAAATTTGTATTATTGGTTAGCAAGTCTAGCATGTGCCATTTGCTTCTGTTCAATTGACTGAAATGGTACAGTTTTGATTAAACTCACATAATACATTAGCAAAAGATTAGAGGTAAAAAAAAAAAAGGTTTCCAAAACATCAATCTTAGATTTCCCCATGTATTCTTTAGGATTTAGAAATATTTTTCGAATTTTCCTATATTAGGTGAGAAGGGAATTAAAGGGAGAAGGGGTCAACCAGGTTACCCTGGATTGGATGGGCCCCCAGGCACAGAAAGTGGCCCTCAGGGGCCGGCAGGCGTGAGAGGTGGGCCCGGGGAACCTGGTCTACCTGGCCCTCCCGGACCAAGGGGCATTATCGGCTTCCCTGGAGAAACTGGAGATTTGGTAGGGATGAAGCTGCTGTATTTCTGCTGTCTTCTAGTCACTATGTGTTATGAGAGATGAGAGATGTGAGATACTACCTGTGATGACATATAATAATACACACTATAGTTAAGTGAAAAGATACTGTAAGTGCGATGACATTGCTGCATTTTAACAGCAGTTCCTTATTCCTCCACATTAGAGTTTATCTTAGCTGGACGATAATGCTAGTGAAAGTCGGCAATTAGTTGAGACTATTGAATATCCCATAGTTGACCATGTATTTGAACAAAAGATGTTCAATTAACAAATGTTTTTGGTGGCTGCAGGGTGACCCTGGATGCACGGGATCTTCCGGTATACCTGGCTTTGCTGGCTGTAATGGAATTAAAGGTTGAAACAACGATAATTATAATTATTACTATTATTATATTATATAATTTTGTGTTGTTTTATGCATAAAAAATTAATGAAATACCCACTCACGTTTTCTATGTTTACAGTGGCGTAATAATAAGTAATAAGCTTTTACACAGTGCTGGTGAAAATGTGGCTGACAGCTGAGAATGTGCTGTTTGATAGGTGAGCCGGGGGACTCTCTCGGTATTCCTGGAACATGTGGTGACAAAGGAGCTCCTGGAGAAAGTGGGCTCACCGGTAAGATGAAATACATCTTCATTTATTAGCAAGCAGCAGAATGAGGAAGATATTGGCCAGTTAGTGTTTTGTTTCAATAATGCTGTATTTATTTTCTTAAAAAGGATGTGTATGACCTCTCTTCAAAACAATTCTAGCCCCACCAGGTGCCCAAGGGGATACCGGTGAACCTGGTTTCTCAGGGTCCCCTGGCATCAAGGGGCCAACTGGATTTCCAGGATCCAGAGGGCCTCCCGGACCTACAGGTAGGCACTGGGTCATGCCTGTTCTATCTGGTTACAGCAGATGTTTGTCAATTCTTTAGATAATTGCAGATTTTGCTAACCTCAAATATTATCACATTGAAATCCTTAATCATCTCTTTTGGCAGGTGTAATTGGCCCACCAGGTCCTAGTGGAAAACCAGGAATTGAAGGTCCTCCAGGGATCCCTGGACAGCCTGGGTCAAAAGGAGAGGAAGGACCCAAAGGACTCAAAGGTAGGTCAACGTACATACATACAAACATACACACACGCATACACATTTATTTTCGAGCAAAATGATAACTTAAATGCATAAAAAAGCTCATGAACACAAATTGCCATTCTGTTTAATTGAGTAAATTGCAGTCTATTTTATCAATGTGTTGATTCTGATAATTGCCTCTCTTCTTAGGACCCCCAGGACCATTGGGTCTACATGGGCTGGATGGACTGAAGGGTGTGAAGGGAGATGTTGGGGCAAGAGGTAGTACACACCACAGACACATAGAGACAGTGAAGAGGGATTCACAGAGGTAGTACACACCACAGACACATAGAGACAGTGAAGAGGGATTATTATTGGCAGAGAGGTTAAGAATGTCCTCTCCAAATTTAAATTTATTTTTTTATTTGTTGCCAACAAAGATACAAAATTTGAATGAATCATGTGACGTGTCCTTGTGTATCTCAGGGCTGGGTGTGCCAGGCCCTTTAGGTGCTACTGGGTTGAAAGGAGACAAGGGCTCAAGGGGTTGTCAGGGCCCTCAGGGACCTTCCGTACCAGGACCTACTGGACCCAAGGGCCAGTCGGGATTTACAGGTGTGTTTCATTGCCTAAAGTTGCTATAGGTAGTTATCTGTAAGAGGTGATTTGGCGACCCCTACCGTTTGCTTGGTGTAATTATTTCCCCTGTCGTTTCAGACAGCACGACTTTCAGCTAAACCTAACATTATCAACATTTAAGCTACTATGAATCCTGCACATTGTTTTGTGATTGTATCTGTATTTTCCATAGTAGTGTCACAATACCAGGGCTGCTGTGGCACCCTGGTGGCTCACTGGGCACGGAGCGCGTATTGTTGAGGCTAGTCCTCGTTGCAGGGGCCTGGGTTCAAATCCGTCCCAACGCCTTATCCTGCATGTCTTTCCTGTCTATCTCCACAATCCTGTCTAATAAAGCTGAAAAGCCATAAAAAAAAATACCAGGGCTGTTGTCACTATTGTAAATGAAAACCTTGTTTAATAAACTCTTGAACTGACACAATGAAAAGGGACTCAAATAATATTTATGTATTCTTAAATAAAGAGGAGTGAATAAAAATCCAACTCTAGTTTACTCCGATTATGCATGTTATTAAAAACCTAATCAAACCCTACTTCCTTCTTCTTCAGGGAGCCCAGGAGCTCCTGGAGCGCCGGGTTTGCCAGGCATGGACTGTAAGTCGCCTTTGTCAGGTTACAGTGGAGAGGCTGGCTTACCTGGGTGTGAGGGACAACAAGGTCAGCATCTTCACAATTTTTAACTGTCAAAAATTGGTTCTGTTGTCATCGTTTGGACGTAATTTATAAAACCTTGAAAATATTAGAGAAAGCCCAAGTGCATTTAGTTTATTTAGCTTACCATGCACTTGATTTGCTTGAGATACCAATAGCTTTCTACTCAAATGTAGTGCTAAAGCAAACAAATAAATAACCAACACAATTAATAAAAAGTCTGAGCCTAGTCTTAGCAGTTATTCCGTGTAGAATTGTCTCATTGCTATTTAGGTTTTGCGCTCAAAATGGCAAATACCAAGGAGTCCTGTTGCAATAAATAACATTACACATTCCATTTATGGAACTGGTGTCAACCTAAAAGTACACTGCAGCTAACATACCGCAGAGTAATGTAACAGGGATTTCTTTTCACTTTTTTGTGGGTTGGTTTTAGGTGCACCAGGAGAAATGGGATTACCTGGCTATGCAATGCCCATGGTTGGAGATGAAGGGGACAACGGTGCCCCAGGCTTTGCAGGACTTAAAGGGGAGCAAGGGCAGATTGGAACCACAGGGCGGCCTGGCATCGCAGGCATACCAGGGCCGAAAGGTGACAGCACGGATCCAGTGTCAGACAGTTCAGTCAGTCAAACTCTTCGTTTTGAAGCATTTATTAAGTATCTGTTATGGCATGGTTGGGTCTGCTACATATTGAAGCACACATACATCGATTCCTCTTTTGGACACATTCGCCTGAACAGACCCAAGGTGGCAGTTGGGGTGGAGGTCGGAGCATTTCCTATCACCTCATCCAACAAGCACAGAAACTAGCTTTGACATCAGGTCATGTAAATACCTCCCCCTCCCTCGTGAGTTTATATTTAACTGTGAACAGGAGTGTTGATGATTAGTGTGTGTGCAACACGCTGTATGACGGCTTACGTCAGCAGCGCACAGACTGCAAGTTTTCTACCCGAACTTTAGCTGACGCTACATTTGACGGTAGGCTGAACATTTATTGCACATTAACTGTAATGTCTGTTATGTGTTTGTGTGTCAGGCGAAAGAGGAGCTCCTGGATTTATGGGTCTCCCGGGACACATGGGTGCCACAGGAACATGCGGATATTCTGGATCTCCAGGGATCAAGGGAGAGCGAGGAGAACCAGGTCAGGTCCAATGACAATTACAATTTGACTGATGATGAACGTTGTACACTTGTTGTGTCTCATTTAGGAAAGTGCCTTTGAGTTTAATGGTTAACAGTAAAACATGATCATTAGTAACCAACTGAATTAACACAGAGCTTCAATGTAGACCAATTGTCTTTAGAACCACGTTCTTAACCACACCATGCTAGTCAAAATGATTGATGTTCACATCCAAAGCAGTAACAGCATTTTCAGTGAGCGGCCAGGCTTTTGTTATATAAAAATAAAACAGTGGTGCTGTCTAAAAGGCCACTCTCCAGTCCTCTTCTCTCTCTGGTTTTCCTCCACAGGTGCTATGGGAGAACAGGGCCAGACAATCACTCCATTGTTCTTGCCACCCTCTAATGGCTTACATGGACCTCCCGGCCTTCCCGGGCAGCTCGGTTTGCCTGGATCCCAAGGACCCAGTGGCAAAGAGGGGCAGAAAGGTTATAGCAAAATATTTAGATTTTATTAATAAAAGGGAAACCAAAATAGAGGACAGTCTTTAAATAAGACGGAATAAGACTGAGTACTAAATTACACGTGTGTTATCATTCAGATGGCAAATCAAATGGGTTTTTTTCCTGCTAAAGGGTGGAAAGGGCCACTTGGGGCCCCTGGATTTCCAGGGCGCCTGGGTCCAGCTGGAACAGATGGAGCCCCAGGAGATAGAGGGGATCAGGGGGAGAGAGGAGTCCCAGGGCCACAGGGTGAGTATGGAAGTCGACATTTGAGGACACTTACAGTACGTAGGGCTCGCTCTCCAACTTTAATATAACGGTGCATAAGGAAATAGACAAAGACAAGCTAAAACGTCAACATTTTAAGAAACAACAGAACGCCGATTGAAGAACAAAACTCTAATAATTTTAGAATAGTTTTAATAATTTTCTACCATTACTCTTTTGTTTGCATGTCCATCTTCTTTTTTTAGCTGAAAGGCTGATTTATTAGTTTTACTTTGCTTCCTGGATTTTATCTTATTGTAGGTAGCCCAGGCCCAACAGGAGACCAAGGCAGTCCAGGACCAACCACAACATATAACTCTGGCTTCTTGTTGGTGATACATAGTCAATCAGAATCACTGCCCTCATGCCCTGCCGAAATGACCCAGCTGTGGACAGGCTATAGCCTTCTGTATCTGGAAGGGCAGGAGAAGGCTCACACTCAAGACCTGGGTACTGATCCACACATGCACTCATACATGAAAACAGAAACACACACTGTAAAGTCTTGTTTTCTCCCAGGCACTACATTACTTAGCAAAGGGAGGGTGCCCATGTCTCATAAGGCACTTATAATTCCACCATGCCGTTGTACACACACAATTGGTCACTTTCTGACTTACTCACTCAATTACCCACTCACTAGCTAATCCACTTACTCACTCACTCACTCACAGTACTTCAGTAATCATTTAATACACACACAAATCATTTATCATGTGTAAAACACATTAAAAAAGTGTCATTTTTTCATGGTTTAAATGTGTAGATGGGCAGAAAACGTTTCTCGCTATTCGTGTTTGTGTTTCTGTCTGACTGCACTGTAAGTGAATCATAAAAAGAACCCTGCTCACTCCTTTATTCCAGGCCAGGCCGGTTCTTGCATGCGTCTGTTCAGCACCATGCCATTCTCTTACTGCAACATGGGCACTTGTGACTACGCCAGCCGCAATGACAAGTCCTATTGGCTCTCCACCACTGCAGCGGTGCCCATGAGCCCCGTTTCGGGGCAGGACATCAGGCCCCACATCAGCCGTTGCGTGGTTTGTGAAGCGCCCTCCCCAGCAGTGGCAGTCCATAGTCAGGACACCAACAATCCCTCCTGCCCTCCTCGCTGGAGGAGCCTCTGGGTGGGCTACTCGTTCCTCATGGTGAGTTTGGTGGTAGACATTTCATATGGCTAGAAATGTACTGTTATGGGTAGTAAGTCATCTACACTCTACAGCATGAAACAGTGTCTTGAATATGCAATTTGAAGTCCCTGGGACTTTTTCAGTTGTGTCACCCATGGTGAAATGTTATGTTTGTGTCACAGTCAATGTGTGTTTGTTTGTACATTTAATTATCTGTCAGCGCACATTTTTGTCCCAGTAGCTTCACTCATAAACAATACTAATGTTAAATTGACCCCGACAATAGAAGGAATAATATAATTTGGTGTAGCTGTGCCACAATTACGACATTATAGTCGTCATTATTAAGGGAATTTTAAGCCAATGTTAGAAGTCTCACAACATATTGCTGCTGTTCGTTGTTATGGTGTGATAACCAAGCAAGGTTCCCTTTAATGACGAAGTTGACAAGAAAATACTGTGCATATGTACAAAAAGCACTGCTTCTGACTGATTGTGCAGTACAGCTGGCATCATTGTGGCCTCTTTGACAAGTTGTTCCTTGTCCAGAATCTACCTAGTCAGTGAGGAACAGGATGGACTGTGGTTTGTCTGTTTATTTTTTTTGCAACAGGTATTGCTTATTTCTGCCCACAAATCTGCCCTGTGCAATTTATGATAAAAAAGCCTAATTCCTCATTTATTTATGTTCTCTTTTTTAATAAGTGCCTCTTCTTTTCACAAAGCATGTGCATTGCACACTACTATTACTCTTATACTATAACAGCGACATAAAATGAACATGAACACTATCAAGTTGTTTATTGCAGTTCATCGTCAGCTAAAATGTCATGGTGTTGATAGACCTAGCTGTATAGGGATACTGAACCTTGCTGTTTCTTTATGTTTGGTAGCACACAGGGGCTGGTGATGAGGGAGGAGGCCAGTCTCTGACATCATCAGGAAGCTGCTTGAGAGACTTTCGTGCCCAGCCCTTTGTGGAGTGCCAGGGCCCACAGGGGACGTGCCACTACTTTGCCAACATCTACAGTTTCTGGTTGAGCCGCGTGGCAGAGTCGGAACAGTTTGATCGATCTTCAAGCTTTCAGGGAACGCTCAAAGAGGAGCAGCAACAACGCCTCAATGCTGGCCGGTGCAACGTCTGTATAAAGGGCTAGTGCACATCCCCTCCCTAGACCCCTTTTGGAAGAATCGTATTCAGCAAGAATAGGTGGCGCTAAAGTCTGCAAGAACAAGCCTCCGCATCCCAACAAAAACTGCACTAAAAATGCACACTGGTTAATTCCCTGAGAGGCAGAGATTCTGTTGATTACCTGAAAAAGCTGTGAACATATTTACAATATTCTCCCAACTTATACTTTTTTCTAAAAGCATACTTTTACAAATTTATTTGAACTGATTTTATATTGTTATTTTAGATCGCTTGGCTCCTAAGCCTTTAATGTATGTATTATTTTCCAAGTTCAGACCTTCAAAGCCAAAAGACAAAGTTCACCACCTGCAGAAGGCACATAGAGCAACAACAAATCTAAGGCTTTCATCTTTTATCTGTAGGACAGCACAGAACATTGCTCTTTTTAATTTACGTTCTACACAGTAATCAACATATTTTTGCGGTGTCGGCAACAAGGAATTTACATGGGCTCCAATTTAAAGGTCCAACCATTTGTTTTATTTCTATATATTAAAAAAGGTGCTTACTTGATTTTTTTTTTAAGTGAATCTGATATTTCTAGTTGAGTACGTTGAGTTTGTGGATTTCGGCATATTTAGTTTTAGCCAAAGGAAAAATATGGTGCTTCTTCTGCAGTTCCTGTTACAAAACCTTAAAGCTCCGTGTACTAGTCTTTGTCAGCAGATGGTGTCCTTCGCCAAAGCAGCACAATTCCAACACGCTGTTAAACCTGTTGTACTGTTGCCTGTAGGTTCTGCTGAAGACAGGAATAGAGAATGACTTGAAAAAGGTGTTGTGCTTAATCATTTATTATATGCAATATGTGGCATTAGTTACAAAAACATTTTTCATACAAAGGCCAGTAGATGGTTGTCTTGTTTTCAATGATTTTAAAAGGAATTAATTTAGCGTTTTGAACATAGAAATAGAGGATGGAATTAAATCTTATTTTAGGGTTATTATACAGTATGTTGTAAATATCTTAGGAGGCAACAGTCACACACCCATCTGAGCATGTCAGATAGAGTCAGCCCCTTTTTGGATTCAGAGTAAAAAATACTAGTTTATTTGTTCTTCTTTGCTGTTAAGAAATGTGCTTAACAAAAATAATGTGTAGTGTTTGACTTTATTATCAATTTGTATGTACATTGACTCAGATGTAGTTACTTAAATTGTAGTCGAACTTGAAATGGTAACATTTGTTTACTGTTGGTCGCTGGTGTGTGGTAAGTCTTTTCTTAATGTAATATGATCTTATTCACTCAGATTTATTAATACATCTGTAAAAACAGACATCAGACTAAAACATTTCTCGTTGAAGTAACAGCCCTAGACGTTAAAATAACTTATTTTGTTATTCATCACAGGATTATTTAATTTAGATCTGAGTATCACAACCACTTACGGTTAATATTCTACTAACTTTCCTATGCTGTACTTCCCTTAGTATTTAGCACATATAATATATATGTGCATTACAGTTGTTCCCCCTGTAGCCTTTTATTTTATTGCATGTAAATATGTTTTCACTATTGGAACAGGATTGCTTTATATTTTTTACTGTAAATGTCAAAGAAGTATTTATTTAGTTAGGAATTATTGTGGTACTATTTTTTGAAAATGGTAAATACCAGTTGTTTTTTTTCACATCCCCTCAACTACCAAAACATATAGCATGACAATTGGTCAGTGACTCAGGCCACAACATAGGGATGAGTAAAGACCATGGTGCTGAGACTCAGGGCTTTAGAATACAAAGTTAGGAAGGTATTACAGTATGTTTAAATAACTGTTCAGGTCAACTGCAAGACCACACTTTACTTATGTTAAGACCTTTCACTCTTCTTTTCCCTATGTTACATTTTGTGTCTTTGGGGTGCCTTAAAAGATTACTCTTATATAGAGGTTAATAAGGTTGTTACATGAAATATCCATCTTGGTTTGTCGATCAATGTTTTTGGCTGAACAAGACCCTCTTATTAATAGGAAAACCATGGCTCCTTTTGGTTTACTAAGCACTTAAATTTTTGGGGAATTATGTTGATATTTAAGGCAAGAGGATGGGGGGGGGGGGGGGCGTAATAAAAGTTAACATTAATAACAAAGTCCCTTTATTGCTTAGAAAGGAAACGGTGAGAATAAAACTCTATTATTAGCCCTTCCCCCTGCTGAATGACTGAATCTGAATCAACAAAGTTTGGGTATAGTCCAGCATTGTAGTGTTAAAAAAAGATAACATGATCCTTAACCAATGATACATTAAGGATGCATTTCTGCACTTTCCTTTTAGTTCCCACTCACACAGAGACTGAGCCATGCCCAGACTACTGTTTCTGTCAACACACCTAGTCCATATATAGTATATTTTTTTTCACTAACACAAATTGCTATGAAACCAGCATTCTTAAAACATGTTGTTTAAAGTATAAATAAATGGATCTAATCTCTAGATGTCATGTCATGTGGATTTGTTGAAATTGTGATATGGTGGTCAACATAGAATTTGTAAAACGTACATGCCTGTACAATTTAATTGGCCTGAGGTGTGCCTTTCCAAAAAGTCAACTTTATTGGTTAGGTTTAGGTTGTTTTTGTTGCTGCTCCTAACAACAGGCTTTACGTAAACCACCGATAGGACCCTAGTCCAAACTGAACGGTTCTGGGATATATGTCTATTGTAGTCTTTCTAGTTCTCTGAATTTAGAGGGTTACTAGTTTATGGTGTAATCTATAGCAATATAAATTAATAATAGATAAAGCTATTAATATACTTTGTTCTTGAGGCTCACCAACACTGCCCCTCTTGCAGTAACCCATTTTAATAAATTTCGGTATGGAGTAACAGTATTCTACCAAATAATGAATGGGAAAATAGAGTTTGTAAAATGCATCTATATTTATATATTTTTGATGATTACACAGCAATAAAATATAGTAATAAACATGATAAGACCCCCATCTGTATTTTACAACCCAAGGTGGTTAATTTTGGCAGAGTGGAATCATGTCAAAACAGACATACAATATGACTTATGGTGTGAATCCTCATAGAGCAATAATTCATATAAGTACTTTCTACTTTACTGTCTGTATGCAGAGACATACTGCAATGGCAAATCATGAATGACAAAGTTGCAGGGCAAAGTTTTAATTTCCGGTTTAAAAACTTGGAATATAAAAAATATCTACTATTTTAAATTAAGCATAATGGACTTCATCAAAATTATGTTAGGGGAAGCCCCATCAAATATAAAAAAGTAAGTGATAAATTCACAAAAATCAAAAGTACAAAACTAAAGCATTTCTGTGTTTTAGAAGGTCAAACAGCCACAGGGTAAGCTGTAGTGTTCCTGTAATTCTGCAGTGACTCATCACCGGTCAAACCTTTGCAGCCGCCTCCTCCTTATTTCTTCTGCTGTAGGCTCTGTTGGGATATGGAAACCATAAGAAGGTGGAGCTCCGGGAGTATAACCGTCTGTAAAGCCATTAAAAAATACAGTATTTCTTCAAGATATTTATCAACTCTTTTCAGGGACTGGCAGGTTTTACAGATAGTTCCTCAACATGGTCTTGAAAGACAGTACATTAATACAATAATATGGTTATAGTTTACAGATACTTCTTCAACAAAAATATACTACTAAATAGTAATTGACAAGAACTGAAACGGAACCTAGCACATTTACTCAGTGCATGTAGTGGAGTATGAATAATGACCTCGGTCATTTAAGCTGGCGCGAATGGCAGCCTCGTATTGCTCTTGCTCTGATAGGCCCCCTGTGTACGGGTGGTGGCGTTGGAAAGGAGCAGAAGAACCTCGACCTCCACTATAGCCTAGAATCACAAACCAAAAGGAGCTGAAGCTGTTACCACCGTCCATTATCCATTAGCTGTACCGCTTATCCTATGAAGGGTCGCAGGGGGGCTGGAGCCTATCCCAGTCGACACAGGGCGAGACACGGGGTACACCCTAGACAGGTCGCCAGTCTATCACAGGGCCGACACAGGGACAGACAACAACTCACACTCACATTCACACCTACGGACAATTTAGAGTCACCAATTAACCTACATGTTTTTGGACTGTGGGAGGAAACCGGAGTACCCGGAGGAAACCCACGCAAACACGGGGAGAACACGCAAACTCCACACAGAAAGGCCCTTGGGCCAGGTGGGGATTGAACCCTGGACCTTCATGCTGTGAGGCAACAGTGCTACCCAGAAAGAAGGGTATTAATAAAAAAAGCAATGGAAAAAGGCATCTGAATCAGAAAAGGCAGGCATTAAAGACTTGCAAGACAGCTTAAAGAAGTGTTTGTCAACATTGAGGAGTGCTGAGAACCTACGTAGAAAATGAAATAAGAAAGAACGAGCAAGGCGTCAACTCTACAAAGACAAGTTTACTAAGTCCTTGTTCAACAAAGCAAAAGACGGAAAACTCAAAAAAACCAAACAGGAACTGGAGTCCCACCTAAAAGAAACTCAGTCGGATGAGAAAATGCATGAGGGATTCACAGTTCCCGCAAATATTTCACCAATTGAGGACCCAGTAGAGCAAATGGACACCAGCCCTCCAAAATGGAAAGAGGTGGAAAATCCAGTCAGATGTGCAAGAGCAGCATTGGTACCAGGACCTAACGGAGTACCTTACAGACTGTATTAAAATGCACCTGATGTCCTACATTTCCTTTGGAAACTACTGAAGCTAGCATTGGAAAAACAAATCATTCCCAGATCGTGGCATCGAGCCAGAGCAGTACTGATTGGTGACATTAGCGAGTTTAGACCAATTTGCTTGCTTAATGTGGAGGGGAAAATATTTTTTTGCATAGTAGCACAAACTCTGAGCGAATACCTTACAAAGAACAACTTAATAGATTCCTCAGTACAGAAAGTAGGTATATGCGGCCGTATGTCTTGAACACTCGGGTAAAGAGAGGAGCTGAGCTGTCAACTGATCACCACCTGGTGGTGAGTTGGATCAGATGAGGGGGGTGGGGGCTGCCGGACAGACCCGGTAAACCCAAACGTGTAGTGAGAGTGAATTGGGAACGTCTGGTTGAGGACCCTGTCCGGGAGGTCTTCAACTCCCACCTCCGGAAGAACTTCTCGTGCATCCCGGTGGAGGTGGGGAGCATTGATTCCGAGTGGACCATGTTCAAAACCTCCATTGTGGAAGCGGCTGCTAGGAGCTGTGGTCAGAAGGTCGTCGGTTTCTGTCGTGGCGGCAAACAAAGAACCCGCTGGTGGACACCAGCGGTGAAGGAAGCCATCAGACTGAAGAAGGAGGACTTTCGGGCTTGGTTGGCCCAGGGGTCTCCTGAAGCAGCAGACAGGTACCGGGCAGCCCGAAGGGCTGCAGCTTCGGTAGTCAAAGAAGCAAAAACCCGGGTGTGGGAGGAGTTCGGGGAGGCTATGGAGCAGGACTTTCGGTTGGCCTCAAGGAAGTTCTGGCAAACCATTA
>JAVQIZ010024665.1:0-17820 GCA_036023535.2 Galaxias brevipinnis | reverse complement strand
GTGAAAGTAGTATTGAAGTGAAATTTAGGGGCAAGAGGAGAATGAGGGGCAATAGTAGGGAATATATAGATGGTGGAAATAAAGAGAAAAAAATTAATAGAGGTTAGAGAGATACATGTAAACAGGTAGGTGAAAAGGCAATAATAAAGAACATACATAACGATCAGACAAAAAAATTATAATGCATTGCTCTGATCATATCTTTTAGTTAAATGTATTTTCTAACACATTTGTATGCTGCAAGAAATGGCAACAGCTTTAGAAATAGCTATGTTCGCATGAAATTATTGAGATAATGGACTCTAGATTTGATGTGGCTTACCTATAAGCTGCAATTTCAATATCCAGCGCCATCTTGACATTCAGCAGGTCCTGGTATTCCCTCAAGTGACGTGCCATCTCGTTTTTGGTGTTCCTCAGCTCATCCTCAAGCTGGACCATAGAGTCCTGTTTAGCAGTAGATGGACAGATGTAAAACAATCTGAATTAGATTTTTTTGACTACCAAAAGCAGCCAAACATGTATTTGGACCATGGGAGATGCACATGGGCTTGGAACACAGTGACAATAAAGCGATTTGGTGATCATCTGTTTTGTCAAAATTATTGGCACCGGGAACAAATTTCAGAACCATGGACAGAGACTCATTGCTACGTTCCTCATATTGCGTAGGTTAACATGCAAAACGCTTCGCTAATAAGCGGCCAGAAAAACGGATCATAATATGTACGATGGGCTACACATATCTGTAACAATAAAAAGTAATTGGTTTACTAGGATCACTTATTACTTATAAGTGTAGCAACGTTTCCCTGCTGGATTGTGATTTCAGCACCATGGACTGAGCTATTGACGTCCCTTACTCCTGTAGGCAGAGCTAATGTAAATGTACACCTTACTGCTATCAATCAGTTTAATAAGGCCATATTTTGTATAAACGTTACACTGAAAAAACAGATGTTACATGTCCAAATCGGACCTATGCTTTTAAGCGATGTTACCTGGTAGTTTCCAATCTCAGCATTGTGCCTGTCCTCCATCTCTCGGAGTTGTCTTTCCAAGGACTCATTGGATCCCCTCAGACTCTCAAGTTCAATGGTCTTGGACTGAAGTTGCCTCCTGTACTCGTTAAGTTCCTCCCTACTGGTGCGCATGGCCTCGTTAGTATGCTGGGTCTGTTGGGTCATGTCCGCGAATTTAGACTTGTACCATTCCTCGGCGGACTCCATGTTCTTGGACGACATGGATTCGTACTGGCCGCGGATCTCTTTGAGAGCAGAAGAGAGGTCGGGCTTGGCCACCTCCATCTCAACCGACACCTGTGCAGCCTGGATCATGTTCATCAGCTCAGTCACCTCTTCCTCGTGCACCTTCCTCAGGAAGTTGATCTCATCCAGGAGGGACTCGACCTTTTTCTCGAGGTCTAGACGCACCATGGTGGCATCGTCCACGTCCTTCTTGAACGCCTTGAGGGTCGCCTCTGCTTCTTCCCTGGCACGGAACTCGTCCTCATATTTACCCCTGAGTTTCTGGAGATCCTCCTCAATGTTGTCACGCTCTATCATCATCTGGGATTTCTCCCCGTTCACCTCCTCGAGCTGGGAGCGCAGCTCGCGGATCTCTTGCTGGTACAGGTCGGCGAGGCGGGAAGGCTCACTTTGACGTTGGCGCAAGGTGACAAGTTCTGTCTCCAAAACCTTGTTCTGCTGCTCCAGGGTACGCACCTTATCGATGAACATAGCAAAGCGGTCGTTGAGGCCCTGCATCTGTTCCTTCTCATTGGTGCGGATTATTTTAAACTCATTATTGAGAACGGTGCTCTGAGTTACATCAAATGTATCAATCGACATAGGCATAGCAGAGTGAGAGCGTCCATACCTCTTGTTGTGCGAGCCCATAGAGCTAAAGCTCCGGGACTGGGAGTGGGACCTGATCCCGCTGCGAGAAGAGGCATTGCTCATCATACGTGATGGAGAACCTGAGTATCGGGGAGGTCCCCCGAAAATCTTCCTATAAGAAGAAGCAGAGTAGAGGTCTGATCCGTAGCTCATCTTGGCGTGTAAAGAGTGGGAGCAGAGCAGCGGGTGGGTCTCCTTTTTATAGGGGGCCGTGCCAATCAATAATTCATTTTGGCTGTCTTCTCTGCTTTTCTGCAGATTCAGGTATAGGCTAAATACTTACTATTAATAAGCGTATAGTCCCCATTTTTAAACTATAACATTAATTCATATAAAAGTTGTGTTTTCCTAGTTGGTAGAGATCCAGACGGTGTTTTTATGAGGGTGAAGGTGGAACTGTCCGTTTTGCGCAGTGCTGATGTCAGCGCAAATTGTTTTACTTTCAAGCATAGACTAAAATGCCATAGGCTGTATGATAGTTTTACTTTCATATGAGAATAGATCAGCATATCAGCATTGCCTTATTGAGAAATTGTGATTGTTTGAAAGCCTTTTTAGGGTGTGCTTTAAAAAAAGAAAATTACTCTCTGCATGTCATCTCACAGTCATGCTATTTTTCATCGTAATATCCTTTCAGCGCTGGAGACATCTTTATATAATTGAAAAGTGTAGTTTATGAATAGTTTGAATTAGATTATCCCTTGCAAGCTACTGAAAATATACAGTGCACTGCTGCCCTCTGTTGACAAAAGCGTTATCCAGCCACATACCAATTGGCCATCTTCTTAAAAGTAGGCAAATAGGCATATTCTGAATAACAAACTATTTGAAATTAGTTTACAGAATTTATGTCTAAATTGGTAGTTGTAGTCATATTCACATAAACCTACGGATCTATTGAATAATATGTACTAAGCCTGTGCATACTGGATCTTGCATATGGATTGAGGAAGGTTTGTATAGCCTATGTATACGAGCATAAAAGGCATAATATGGGTTCAAAGAAATGTGAGCATCCAAGGGGCTATGCCCCAGAATGTTAACGTGTGACAAGTTGCAACAATTATACTATATTACACATTCTTGCCAACTTGATACACATTCAGTTGGTTTGCAGGTTTCGATGTGCCAAAGTAATTACTCTATGCCTTGATCTATTTCTGCCTCATCACTCCCTGAATGAAAAGAAAGACACACTGTCTTACCCACATATACCTGCGGATTTAAGCACAGGCTTATCCAGTAGCCTTGATCCGTGGTTTAGGAATTGCTGCCTTGATGGCATCATTCCCTGAATGAAATGAAAGACATATATTATATATATATAAATGTATACAATATATTTATATATAATGTCTTATATATTATAAATGATCACGTAGGCCTACAGCCCCCACCCCCCCACCCCCAAAAATAAAAATAAAGATAAAAAAATAAATAACTGGCAGACATGTCACAGGCAAAAAAAAATTAAAAACTAAAAACAAAAACATAAAAAATACATGTCATTGTGACAGCAAACGTTAGCCCCTCCCCTCAGTAACAACAGACAGCAGCACCGCCCACACTGACAAGGCACAGTAGAGAGCAGAGATTAACCTTAGCAAGTATTACGCAAAAATCCACTGCCTGAATTGCATAGGGTGCAGACATCTTGCTGCTGCTTGCAACTTTTTCAAAGCATATTCACGTTATAGGCTTTAATCTTGTATGAAGCATATGCAAATATTTCCAGACGGCGCAGTTGTTTTATTGAAGAAAATAGAGGTGAGTACATCATGATATAGCCAGTTGGCTAGCTATACAATGTTAGTTGGTGTTAAAAAAAACATAGTAGATTTCTGACGTTGTATCCGACTTGATTATCTTTTTGTATATCTTAAGTTTTACAGCAAGCGTCTTTACCGACCCTGCGTTGTGTTAACGTTAAGCTAACTAGCTGGGATGTGACCGTATATTCACCCCTTGCCTTATGCTTATGTTAAGGTTTGTCTTTTAAAAATAACCCTATCTTGGTTTTAAAACCTTGCTAGCCTGCTACTATTTGTTAACGTTATAAGCTAACGTTACGCTTGGGGCAAGTTGTCAAAAAAAAACTAGCTAGCATAGCGTTAGTTACTCCAGCACTCGGACGGCAGATAGAAGCACAATGAAAGTCTTTTAAACTGTTTTGTAACGTTACTGAACCACATGAGCTAACGTCATGTGCGTGGCTAAAGTTAACTTTCAAATGTAATCGGTTCCTTGTCAACCATATCTAGGATTTGATATCTTATTTTTTGCTTGATGCCAATCATGATAAGCCTTCTGTTTTCCAGAGATGGTTCAGGCCCTTGAGTCCTCCGCCTCGTACTGACACGCACGTCATCGTTAGAATTCCTATAAGCGCAAGTCTTTCGCAAAGCTGTATAAAGAGCGGCTGTTTTCCCGAATTCTTTTAAAAAGTAACTTTTCAAGTTATTCCAAAATACTATAAATATTGGGCTATCTAATTATGCGAAACAAACAAGCAAGCAAATCATTGTCTGTCCCCAGTCTGGACTAGTGCATTGACATGCTATGAAGTTCGTGAAAAAGTAAAACCCAGTAAAATAGGTAAAAGTGATCTAAGCTAACTTAATTGTTCATCTCATAGAGATAAAAATGAACATGCATGTATCAGTTGTTTTTTGATGACTGGAAACGGTCAATCTTTTTTTCAGTTAATGTGGATGTAATTGGGTCATCTGGTTCATGTTCAAAATGTTTCCATTGTTTTATAGTTATTATTCAAATAATATTTAGTATAGCTTAATTACCCATGTATAATCCATGGCTTATGGCTGCCATCCCTATCTTCCAGGTAGACTTGGAGTGAACCTAAATATGACCACTTCTTGGAGTGACAGACTTCAAAATTACACAGATCTCCCCGCAAACATGGATGGACTAGCTATGAAGAAGTACAGAAGGGAGCCTTACCATAGGTATGTTTGTAATGTTTGTATTCTTGGTTCCATATCTGCATTATACAATGCCGTTAGCCATGGAGGGATCAAGCCACCAGCAATCATAAGAACTCATCAGCTGTGCCCAGTAATCTATTACATCAGATATGTAACTTTAAGTCTTATGTTCTGTAAGTTATCATTAGTGTGATACTAAACACTACTAATGTGTTATACCTATTTATAATTGAAGACTGCATCATCCAATTCTTAGAGTCAGATAAATCAGCAAATGACACCATATATCTCCCTCAATTGCTGCCTTAAAGAGTCTAAAAATAAATCAATCAAAACAATTACAGGCTGGTCACCACTGATTCGGTTATGCATTCTAAACAAACTTTACACCAACCTATTTATGCTGAAAACTAGTGCAACAGTGCCAAACATTTGCTTTGCATTTTATTCTCCAACAAATAGTGGGTATGATGAAAGTGAGAAACCCCTTTTTAATGCAAAGGCCTTAGATGGCCTAGTCCAAGTTGTACCATTTGTTGTAATTTCTCTGTGGATTTTACATCCTGTCAGAGGCTCCTTTTCAGCTGTGTTGCTGCATGACTGTTACACTAACTTCCTGTTCAACATTTGTCAAACAGTAAATGTCACGGGGCCTTGGCTGGTCCTCCTGTGAATTAGTCTCTCATTGAAGCCCTTCTGAATTAGTTTCTCATTGAAGCCCTTCTGAATTAGTCTCTCCATGAAGCCCCTCATTAACATCACCCTACACTGAGTTTCACTCTAATTGGATCAACAATAAAACATCACTGAAGTGAAATATATTTGGAATTTTTGGCTGTGTGGTATTTTGATTGTTTGAAAAATGAATCCCCCATAAAATAGGCCACATTTCCCAATGCATTGATCTGATGATAGGAAATACGCTGTGGACCTGCAGATTAAGTGATGAGGGAGAGGTAATTTACTTCATGTGATGCAAGTCAATGTTTAACCTCTCCATAGACAGAAGTGTGTCCTGAAAAGTATCACTATTTAGCAGCTTTTGATAGATTTTTGCTATAATCTATGTAAAGCTCATGCATCTGTGAAACAGTCAACACTACAAACACATTGGGAACTTTTTCAGTTTAGGTATTTATTCAAGGCAGCCCATCTGTATAGTTATCATTTGTCACACAGCAAAAGGGTCAAAGCTCTGCTTGGCTCAGATAAACTTTCATTCAGAGAGGTTGAATGTAAGTTTTTACGTAAGATAAGAGGATTAATCTCATCTCTTTTTTTGTTCTAGCTTGTAAGCTATTTAGGGTTAGTCAATGGGGGCCAAAGTGTTTCATTACCTCATATACGCACTGTAATCTCCCTGTATCATTGTTTACACTGAGTACATCAGAGGGGACACAGACTTAAAAATATGTTAGACCCTGACTAACTAACTTGCTAGCGCAAAACATTAGGTCAGACAGTTATAAAACACTTTGTGTTCTGTGTTGGTCTAAATAAATGCAGTCTGCTCGTGTCAAGAATTAGGCTATAGAATCAGCAAATCAAGGTTCAACAGATATTAACACCTTTCTGCGTCAGGATGGCTTTTGTAAGATGGAAACAAAATTTGGTTGTATTGATAAATACAGTTTTACTCATATTCCTCTTGGTATGATATGAATACTTTTCTTTTCCACATCCTCCACTCTCTTTGAAGGAAGCGTTGAACGTATGAGTTCTTCGATCTGTTTTAGACAATTCAAGCAACTCCACTTGCGGTAAGGAAAAGAGGAACTGTGTGGCCTACAGCCGTGATGGTGCAGTTTAAAGTAGCTTAGGACTAAGCTGACTTGCTTCCACCTGACTTTTGATTGTTCTGGATATCTTTGAGGGCAAGCAAACAACGTTTCCCTCAACAGCACAGACAACCAGACAACAGCAGAGAATGGCATGGAATGACCAGAATCATTTTTGCAACAAGTCAGAAATTTCAATAGCAAGGAAGCAAAGAGAGTAGGGCTTTGTGTTTGGGCTATAGCTGTCGTGTGGTGCTGGAGCAGAGCAGAGCAGTTCAAAACCCGAGTCCGTTACACGTTACATAGTGCTCAGAATGCAACGCCAGTCTTCCACCGGACAAGGATCTAAATGGCAACTAGTTCATTATGGATTTGCAGCAAGGTAATTTCTATGTAAAATGTCAAACATGTTTGACTATTGAACAGAAAATGTTACTTGTTGGATCATTTGATTTGATTGTTTGCTGTATGTTGTAATATTTGATTTGTGTAAAAGCCACTGGACCAGATTTTGGCTAGTGTAGGCCAGGCATAATTTGTTTCTATCATTCAGTCAAAGTAAAGGAAAAAATTCAATAGGATCTGCACAATTTTACTTGGGTCAAGATATCTGGATTCTGGAAACCGTTTTATTGATTCATTCAACTTTTATTATTAAGGGTGGGGGAACAAACATTTGTACTCAATTTCGAAAACTGTAAAAAAGAAAATAAGAAAATATATGTTATATATTTCAGCAAAAAAGTTAAGTGTCCTTTTAGTTTGCTCCAACACTACATGTGCTTGTGCTAAGGAGGCAGAGCTATGGTTCCTTTAGACAGCAGGCTCATCAGTGTCAGGTAGACTTTGTAAACAATCTCTAAAAACCCGGCCACGCATGTCTGCATGCCACCCCACCCCGTGGATATTTGAGCCTTGGGATTGATGGACTCAGTTATTGGGATAAGAGCGTGGCATATACCTGCGAAGCAATTAGAGATCCAGAGGTGGGACATTTTAAAGGGGATTGCAGCCAAAGCAGAAATGCTTGGCCAACTTGAGATGTCTGCCTGTTGATGGAGAGATTAGGCCTGCTCAGCAAAGATGTTCATGCAACCTTGTAAAAGCAAGAAATACAAAAGTGGAGGTTAATTATGCTTAAAATCAATTAAATGGCAAAACATCTCCCTCTCTGTCTTGCCTCGCCACTAGACACTGTTGGTTGTTTGTTCATGGACTGATGCCCTCACTCAACACTCATCTCCTCCTTCACCAGAGATTTATAGTGGACACTGATATCGCCTCTGACTGTCGTTTGTTCTTTCCCCAGAGTTTTTGTGAACCGCAGCTTGGCTATGGAGAAGATCAAATGCTTTGGCTTCGACATGGATTACACTTTAGCAGGTAAGTGATGCGGTTGGCTCCCTCCACCCACCACAGGCACTTTAACACGGTATGCACTGTAGGCATGGCTTTTTGTCATACACAAGATATAATGCTATTACTTCTCATGCCAGCCCTTGTTGGCATAGCAACTCATCTGTATATAGCTTATTGATTCGCTCTACTCTTCAAAGTTGACAAAGCTTAACAGACCGACAGCGCGCCATGTTCAGTTTTACAGAGAGTGTGTTTGGTGTTTGTTTGGGAAGCCCAAACCATGGAACAGTGTGATCCTCCTTTCTGGGAAATGGAAAGGCAAACACATTCTCTGAATCCCTAAGATCTCTGAGAGTTATTTTTGATACTAGGCCGTCATCCTTTTAGTGTGATAACCAAACCAAGACCGCTGAAAGTCCTGCGCTCCCAGAGAGGATGGTGGTGCAGACAGGCGTACATTATAATGCCGTTCGTGCTCCATTGCCAAAATGAATGGCAGTGGCGCCACCAAAGTGTTGATTTGTTTGGTTGATCGTCTTCCCCACTGAAACGGCAGCTCCCGAGCAGCATCAAATGTGTGGCATCCATCTATAAATACAAACGGCCTCGCTCACTTTGGGAAGCGGCTCACGTCTGTCTGCGTGCCACGGCCACCTGATCAATGGCTGCGCCGAGGAGAGGGATCAGTCGCAGCGCCGGTCCGATGCAGGGGATTGTGTGGGGATGCTCAGCTGTTGATGTGCGCCTCCTCATGGGGACTTCATGATGAAGTGATAATGGCCCTGCCCCGCCCTATGAGAATTGGGCAGCGGTGGTGAGCCGTCCCGTCCCTCAGGGCGGAGCACTCGGCTGGGGGCCGCGACACCTCGGACTCCGGTCCGCGGTGCTGGGCTCAGGTTCTCCTTGTTGTTTGAAATGGATAGGGTCCTGTCAGCACTGTCCGTGTCCCGGTAAAGGATTGTCAAGCTGATGACCTACGCTGACCTCTTTGCGGCAGCGTTTCTGCATTTGACTTTGTTGTTACTCGTTAGCCTCCCGATGTCTCTCAAGCTTACCCTCTGTTGCCCTACGGGCCACATAACCATAGACAAGGGTGTTGCGCTAGCAAGTTGGTCCTGTATACCACACTAATTGAATGTCACCA
This sequence comes from Galaxias brevipinnis, assembly GCA_036023535.2. NCBI lineage: Eukaryota > Metazoa > Chordata > Actinopteri > Galaxiiformes > Galaxiidae > Galaxias > Galaxias brevipinnis. Next base: position 8,696 of record JAVQIZ010024665.1, on the reverse strand, counting down.
GACCAGGGTTCAGTTAAGTAATGTGGTAGTTGTTTTAAGATTGGCCACTTTTCAGTGGATTATAACCTGACATGGTCTAACATAGCTATAGTTCCAGCGGCCAATGGTAGAAGCAGGCTTGCTCTGATCAGGCTATTATATCAAGTGAAAAGTGGGTCACACTGTACAGTAAAGAAGGTCAGTGGGAAAACGCCCCCACTCTCCAGTCCTTCTGCATTCAGCTCTAGTCTGTATGTGACCAACCCTGTCCCCTTTGACACTTACACTTCAACACACACACGCACACACACACACTAGTTTACTTCGATATCAATACCATGTTTAGTATCACAATACTAGGTACAAAAACAATACTCGATATTGAAACGGTACTGGTTGAATACTTGGTAACACTACTGAAATAAACTTAATAGATAAAAATTGCATTTTAATTTTATACATATCAGGACAAATTTGTTTTTTATGGTCATAATATTGACCCAAATGTTAATATAATATTTACTGTAGGCCTGCCCTGTACCATATTATTCTATAAATAGTTAAGTTCCAAAACGACGAATGTATTTGGCAGTATTAGTTTTGATTTTGTCTTGCTAGTAATAAGAAATATGTAAACCCCTGGAATTACGAGAAATGTAACCATTTTTTCACAGGAGTGTTTGATACCCTCGTAATCAGTGAAATCCTAGCTTTAAAACAAGGCCTAGATCTCAAACTTTCTAAAATTTCTAACACCCAACTGTTATTAAAAAGAAGTATCAAAAAAGTACCGAAGTTGTGGTGTACTGTGCAACACTAACACACAAACACCACATACACACCCACACAGGATTAGATCACTTGATGTGGAAACAGGATACTCCGAGCAACGATGCCACATCTATTCTCACTCTTCTGAAAGGGAGCACATTAAAGGCCAGAGACCGCAGCTCCAACCCATTTTCCTGTGTATCGGCGCTACACCAGCCCAGAACTAGCACTAGGTTTGCGTTGGAGGAAGTGGGGGTGTCTGTGCTCTAGATTTGAGAGCGAGGGGCTTTCTGTTTCGACCTAGTTTTCTTCAATAGGTGAACTAGACTGGCTTCTATTCTAGGCTGTTTTGGCCATTCAAACGATGCTAGTTTGCTACTCCTCATGCTAATCGGAGCGTGCTGCTAATGCAAACACCTCTCTTGTCAGTTTAAGTGTGTTTTGACAAGGTATCCGCTGCTACTGGAGGAGGTAGTTGACATATCTGGAAGCCTCACATTATGACCTGCAACAAGTGGAAGTTACCAGCATAGGTCATGCATACGGCTGGGCTACGTGCCACAGTCCCATGTGGAGTAGATTCACCCTCGTCCTCGTCTCGGCAGAAAGGACTCCAGTTGTTTACCTTCTTGTCAGGGTGTTCCTTACAGTCAGAGATATGACTTCAGCTGTAAATTCATGCCTGTCTAGATATATAGACACACACACACATACACACATACAGACACACACACAGAGCTACACACACAGAACCACACACACACACACACAGAGCCACACACAGAGCCACACACACAGAGCCACGCACACACAGAGACACAGCTATCCAGAGACACATCTCCATCTCCAGAGAGCTACACATAGACATAGTGTAAACTTACTGGCTTATAATTATCTGTCAACAAGCGCTATGGGTTTTTGTGGTAATAGATCCTCACGGATAGAGTGGCTGGACCTTCCGCCAAGTAAAAGTGTGTGTGTGTGTGTGTGTGTGTGTGTCTGTGTGTCAATGAGAAGGATAGAAATCTGAGATTCTGTGTACAAGAGGGGAGCTGGGGCCCCATTGCCAAGCAACAGCAGCGACCAATCTCTCCGTTGGACTCTCTCTCTCACACACACACACACTCTCTTGGTACACATTGAAAGGCTGGGACTTTCTATAGACTACACTGACAGTATTTGCCACTCTGGTTTTCACATCATGCAATAATATCTATCACTTGGTTTAGCTTGCACCCCCACCTGTTCACACTGGGTCAACATGAGTTCTGCCACAAAATCTAGGCTAAACAGATGTATTCTTAGATTGTACTCTTTCTTGATTGAATCCAAAGACCGTATAGTTATTTTTTTGAGAATGGATAATTAGATAGAGGCTTAGATGAGAGGCATCTTAGCATTGTTGTTTTTCCATATAGGCAGTCTGAAGTCTCTCTCATGCTTTGACTCGGCTTTAGTGAAAGGTGCAAGCCCTAGGCCCACCTATTCCTCTACAGCACATTGTTAGGGGTACAATAGGGTTTAATTGCACAGTCAAGTAAAGTTCAGCCTGCAGATAAGAGAGAAACTCAATGAGCTCCTTGTTCAACCCTTTCAATCCTCCACGAAGTTTCTGGAAAGCCTTTTTACTTACAGACACGTAATTACGGCCCCCTGCCAGTGTATTATGCTGCATGGGGTATCCGGGTCTTTGTGTGCGTGTGTGAATGCGTTTGGAACAGACCGAGGCTGTCCAAGGTCAACGTGCGAAGAGAATCTTCCCTATGAACCAAAGCCAGAGAGAACGAGGGATAACAGGAAGGGTGACGGAAGGGAAACTGCTCCTAAAATAGCAGGTTTCTCTGTGGCTGCACTTAGCCAGGACAGGGAGTGAGTGGGGGAGAGCAGGTTATTTGCATGGAGGAATCTGGCCGCAGCCAGGGACTCTGGGCTGTTCTTGGCGCAGTGCCCAGTCCTATGCTAGCTAGTCCTCCGCAGCCACTGCAAAGCATAGGAGAGGCTAAAATAGTTTGACACAAAGCACAAGTCTGGTTTTTAGTTTTCACATTCTGCCTCCACACAACAATGTGTCGAGAGTCCTGGTCCAACAAAACACTTCTTGCTCCCACTCCCGTGAAGCATTCATGCTGCAAAGGTTAGGCTTCTGGTCCTACATGGCCCCAGTGCTATCGCTCAGATCGCACCCCCTCAGAGATGCCACCCAACCCCCTAACCGCCCCCCCCCCCCCTAAAGGTCCTCTGCCAGAGCAGGACACGATCCCACCACTGCACAGAGAAAGTCAACACATTCTCCATTTTGTTTTTAAAGAACGTGACGTATCCTTGGCCCAGTTTCAGTTCGAGTTATAATCCGCTGTGAGCCCTCCTGGACTCGGTATCCTCCAGTCATTCTGCTTTCCAGCCGGCTCTGGCAGGATTCTTTGGGTCTTTGGATCAGGAGCTTGGCCTTCAGGGCCCGTGGCTGACCGTCAGAGACCTTTGTTTTTGAAATGTCACTGGCCTCCGCAGTGGTTGTTAGAGCCACTGTCAGATGTTGAGAGGGCCACTCTTTTTTTCCACGTGGATCCTGTTTCTTTGTGGATTAACTCGCGTTACATTCAGGTCACTGGTGATCCAAAGGAGAAGGTCTGTGGTAGGGTTGGGGCAGGTATTTGTGTGTGTGTGTGTGTGTGTGTGTGTGGGTATGAAAGAGAGAAGAGAGAGAGCATGCGTTATTTTTATCACACGCCATCCAAAGTGCGGGAGCAATTCTTATAAACATCATATCTGACAAGTTGCGTAACTGTTTACTAGAGCCGGGGGGAGGTCAAATTTCCAACACAACTTAAGCTGAGACCAACACAATGTGGCATCGCAAAAAAAATATAACGCAACGTCACCAAACTACATGGCCCACAAAGAATGAGGTCGACAAAATCTAAACGTTGCCCCCCCTGGCCTACAGCGTACGCCAAACGCCACCGCCCGTGTAGCTGAAGCAGATGTGTGAGCCCCGTGTGCCGCGTGTGTTTCCTTCCCCAGTGTACAAGTCCCCAGAGTACGAGTCCCTGGGCTTCGAGCTGACGGTGGAGCGCCTGGTGCACATCGGCTACCCCCAGGAGCTGCTCAGCTTCGTCTACGACCCCTCCTTCCCCACCAGGTGGGTTCTGCCGTGGCCCCACCCCTCACTCCCAAGCCTTTTCTCCTCCCATTGTTCCCCTGCCCCCTCCTCCCACCCAGCCACCCTTTGCTTCAGTGTTAATCTGCTTAATTGGCTCTTAATGGGGTCACGTCTTTGTTTGTGCAGGGGCTTAGTGTTTGACACCATGTATGGGAACCTTCTGAAAGTGGATGCTTATGGGAACATCCTGGTGTGTGTTCATGGGTTCAACTTCCTGCGAGGGTGAGTAGGTCACTTTAGGTATCAGCCATAGATCCCCCGGTGAGTACCAACAGGCCAGAGTTTGTAACGTCCAGTTATAACTGTAGGTAAGGAATCAGTCTGTCTGTTGCAATATTCAGCCCTTTAGTAGGACGGTGAACAAGAAAGAAAGCTCCAGAAAGTGAAGCACCACATACTTGTATGATTTGATTTGTTTTGCTGCTTGTTTACCCCCTTAAGAACTATATACTAACATAAACCTCGACACAACCTAAAGTCAAACCTGTACTTCACGTCCCGTCCTCCCCTAGACCTGAGACCCGCGAGCTGTACCCAAACAAGTTCATCCAGCGAGACGACACGGAGCGCTTCTACATTCTCAACACCCTCTTCAACCTGCCAGGTAGCCTGAGGAGGAAGGCCCTTTGATTTTATCTCCAGCAGACCCGGTCCGCTCAGGGCAGGTACAGACCGGTGCTCTCTGCCGCGCCCGTTAGGCTGACTGTTTGTTTTGTCCCCGCCCTTCACAGAGACCTACCTCTTTGCCTGCCTGGTGGATTTCTTCTCCAACTGTGACAGATATGCCAGGTAAGGTGTTCCCACGCCCGCGCTGCCTGTGTTGATGCACTGTGTGGTTCTGTAAAATACAAGTGATGGACATGGTGAAGGCCAAAAGCCAGGGAGTCGTAAAGCAGTCGGGTCATTTTCGGGTGGGGTCTACCCCTCTCTGGCAATAGGACCGACTGTCCATGGTAGGATAGTAGGGCGTAGCGCTGAAGTGTAAAACCATATTGCATTCCCTAATGTGTTTGCCACAAGGAAGAAAGGGATCGAGCTATCCAGAGTCGTTTGATCTCGTTGCACTAATAATTCAAAAAGCGCATGCAGTAATGGTCAACATCTCGATTTGTATTGTGTCAACAAATCAATCCTGTAAGGATAAACCACTGCAAAGCATGCCGTAATATCTGAAGGGATTATGTTACTCTCAGGTAGTAATGTCTTCAGTATTACACTGTCGAGGCCTATTAGCCAGGGTGCTGTTTAATTTGTGTGTGTGTGTGATCTGGAATGGTTGCATGTCCTTTGTCCTCTGAAACCCACTGTTGGTCTTTTAGGGGGAGAAAGCTTTCCTGTTTGGCTGGGGACACCTCCAACAAGGGAAGACTATCCCATTTAAAAGCAAACAAAACAGAAAAAAAAAACTATGTCGCTTTCAAACATGACTAGTGTGTATAAAGTTGTGGCCTGTCCACTGGCTGTGTGTCCCATGTCCTCCTCTCCCCCAGCTGTGAGACGGGCTTTAAAGATGGAGACCTCTTCATGTCCTTCAAGAGCATGTTCCAGGACGTCCGAGACGCCGTTGACTGGGTCCACTTCAAGGTAGAGGCACAGCCATCACAGCAGCTCCAACTGTTTGATTTGGCTGCTGATGGTGAAACAAAAGACAATGGAAACAGAAAGAAATCAAAACAAATCAAAAATCAAACACTTATCAAGAACTATTAACGAGGTACAGTGGTGGATACGTGGTGGGATTATGAAAAGGCAGCGTTTTTTACCTCCACCGCAGTCCTTGCCAACTCTCAACCAAGCTCTCCCTGTAGCTGAAACCTTTAAATTCACACCCCAAAACTAAATCAGTGTGTGTTGTTGTCTTACCTCGCTTCCCTGTACCTTGTCTTCCAGGGCACCCTGAAGGAAAAGACTGTAGAAAACCTGGAGAAATACGTAGTCAGAGACGTACGTAAACACAAACACACATTCTTCAAATTCCTTGGCCCATCTCCATTGGGAACTAGTCATTACTGTACATACAGCGGTATGCTGTATACAGCATCACTTGCTTGGAGTCTTTGAGCGTATTTGCTGGACGCTGTCCTTGATCCTGACGTTTGTGGGTTCTCTCCCACATTCAGGCAAAGTTGCCTCTTCTCTTGAGCCGAATGAATGAAGTGGCCAAAGTGTTCCTGGCAACCAACAGTGACTACAAATACACTGCTGTGAGTACACATGACAGGAGGCCACCTTTTTCACACACAGCTCTCTCGCTCTCTCTTCTCAGTCTCTGTTTCTTTCCCTCTTTTTTATTCTCTCTCTTTCAACTGTGATGGACAAGTGCAGACAGGTAGTTCCCAGGCCCCAAGGCATTTCTTTGAATTGATTAGTTCAAGTTTGGCAGCGTGGTTGGAGTTACAGGCCAAATAGTGAATTCAAGAATGAACAAAGGCTAATTGCTCCAGAGAGATTACTAAGGCAGCATCTAAGTAACTTTAGCCACCTACAAATGAATTCATCTGATGAGTTTGTGGAATATAGAACGTAAACGCTAAACACACTTGACTAAAATGAATAAACTTTACTGTAAAATCGTTTTATATCGATCAATTGATTAATAGCAGTAGAAAAACCGCCTCCTTTTTCCCAGTGCGTATGATTCATGTGTGTGTGGATTACTATTTGTATTGTGTCTTTATATTAACCCATGTGTTTCTCTCCCACAGAAAATCATGACGTACCTGTTTGACTTCCCCCATGGGCCAAAGGTACCACTATAATTACATAGTCTGATGTTATGGCTCCGTGTTGAGTCTTTCTTTAGACAGCGACGGTTGCTGGATGAAGAGTCCAATCTTGCGGCCTTTTCTGTGTTTCAGCATGGTACACCCCACAGACCCTGGCAGTCCTACTTTGACCTGATCCTGGTGGACGCGCGGAAGCCCCTGTTCTTTGGAGAGGGAACCGTGCTGAGGCAGGTCGACACTGTAAGTACCAACCCCCCCCAGTAACCGTGCTGAGGCAGAGGCGAGAGGTGGGCTTGGTGCACTTTGTCCCCCTTACAAAGCTCCCTTACTGCAGCAGGAGGAGGCAGAGTTAAGCATGGCTCCTATGAGGAGTGGATTGAGATGGGTGGCCCCGGTAGTGAACTCGACTCCCATGTTCATCTCTGCACGCGTTGGCTCAGCAACACCCTCTCTGATCAGTGTTCTCTCTCTCTCTCTCTCTCTCTCTCTCTCTGTGTGGCAGACGACAGGGCGTCTGAAGATAGGCACCTACACAGGGCCCCTGCACCACGGCATCGTCTACTCCGGAGGTAAGCGTCCAACCTCACCACCACCACCATCCATCCAAAGGCTTCGTAAAGACATGGCGATGTGCAGGGCGGTGCTCGGTTCTCTCGTACATCTACGTGTCCCTCCTCCTGTGCCCAGGCTCGTCCGACATTGTGTGCGACCTCCTGGGGGCCAAGGGGAAGGACATTGTCTACATCGGAGACCACATCTTCGGGGACATCCTGAAGTCTAAGAAGCGGCAGGGCTGGAGGACCTTCCTGGTCATCCCCGAGCTGGCCCAGGAGCTGCACGTCTGGACCGACAAGAGCTGTGAGGCTGACACACACACACACACACAAACAAACACACAAACACACACATTATTATGATATGTGTTGTTGGTGCTATAAAAGTCCTCTTGTAAATGTCTGTGATGACATGGTGTGTGTGACGGCGTGTCAAAGTGAATGACACAGAGGGTGGTATGTGTGAAAATGACAGACGCGAGAACGAGAGAGAATGGAAAGACAGCAGCTGTGATTAATAGAGTGAAAGAAAAAAGAAAGAGAGAGAGAGAGACCCTTAACAGCGATGCTCACCCTGCCCCCATTGTCCTCTACAGCGTTATTCGAGGAACTGCAGGGACTGGACATTTTCTTGGCAGAGCTCTACAAGTGAGTACCACAGCAGGGATGCTTCTTCCCTTTTCTCCTTTTTTCTCTCCCCTTTGCTTCCCCTGGCTCAGCTGCCTCAGCACCTGGTGTTCACTGCAGCAGTGTGTGTGTGTGTGTGTGTGTGTGTGTGTGTGTGTGAGTCAGAGAGGGAGAGAGAGCCAACAGACCAAAGAGTAAAGGGCTGGCTCCTGCAGCAGGCTGATTACTGGGTTCACTAATGACTATTTATAGCGTGACTGCCTCATCTCTTTCTCTCTCGCTCTCTGACTCTATCTCTTGACCTTGCCCCATATTGACTTACACTCTTGCCGTTTGTCCCCTCCCCTCTCTCTTTCTCCAGGCATCTGGACAGCAGTAGTAACGAGCGGCCAGACATCAGTGCTATTCAAAGAAGGGTCAAGGTACAGGCTTTACACACGTGACACCATAGCGACTGAGCAACTGCTCCTTTGTAGTACTTTGACCACGTCAAAATGGCTCCACTATTGAAACAAGTATCGATCGTTCTCACCATAAGAGTGACCCAAGTGATGAAACGGCGATATTTTTGCTCGTTGCACGTATTTCGTGCTTTAGCCATCAAACGGCTTATATTTTGAACAAGCTGCCATCATATATTACATGTACATTTTCTTCTTTTTCTTCTTTGCTTCCCTGCTGGGCGTAGAAAGTGACCCACGACATGGACATGTGCTACGGCATGATGGGCAGCCTGTTCCGCAGCGGCTCCCGGCAGACGCTGTTCGCCTCGCAGGTGATGCGCTACGCCGACCTGTACGCCGCCTCCTTCATCAACCTGCTCTACTACCCCTTCAGCTACCTCTTCAGGGCCGCCCACGTGCTGGTGAGGACTGGCCC
>JAVQIZ010024601.1:0-20112 GCA_036023535.2 Galaxias brevipinnis | reverse complement strand
TTTTTTTTTGTTTTTGCATCTATGCACCGTACCCATAAGAGAAAAATGCATCGATGCTTTAAAAACTAATCGAGAACAAAACAAATCTTTAAAATAAACGTTAGTTTAGTCGACTTATTGAAAAAATAATCATTAGAAAATGTATCGTTAGGTGCAGCCCTACTATATAGGCACAAGTGAAGACACACACACACAAACAAACAAAACCGCTATGCAAGTCATAAGGATACAGTCCTCCAAGTCCACCTCCTCAGACAGGTTCATCTTGCTAGTGATCGTGGAGAAGACCAGGCGCTTCTGTCTGCGGTCGGGGAGGGGGAACTCAATCTTCCTGTCCAAACGGCCAGGACGCAGCAGCGCAGGGTCCAGGGTGTCAGCCCTGTTGGTGGCCATGATCACCTAATCATGAGATAAAACAGATCATACATATTACATTTGCTGTACTTTGTGTCCAAAGGATCCGTGCTAATTATGATCGATTTGAAATGTCAAAAGGGCACGTGTTCACTCAAAGGATAACAACAATGGAGAAGCAAGTTGATGTGTAAAGTAAGGCCAGGAGGTTTTCGAGTAGAGAATGTCTGTGTAACAGAATATCGCATTGCACATATGTTGAGAATAAATACAGTACTGGTCAGAACGGTTCATAATGGAAAACTATGTGATGTTTACTGTTTGTGTTACACACCTTGACATTGACGTTCTGGTCAAAGCCATCCATTTGGTTCAGCAGCTCCAGCAAGATTCTCTGCACCTCTCGGTCAGCTGACCAGGACAAAATAGGGAACATAATGAGGGGCATTTTTAAGATACCTGTTAAAGTCTGACTGTAAAAGCACAAGGACTTAAAGGTCTTATCAACAACAATCAATAACCTGTTCCCCCAAAAATTTATTTCTTGGTTATCTGATAGAACATTCAGCACTGTGCTTGATGTGGCAATGAGTGTGTGTCTGTCTGTGATGGCTTAAGTGTACTTAGAGAAGAGATAGTAAAACTAGAGATACTCTGATTCCAAAAATCTTTTTAGTTTTGACAAGTTGAATGGTGAACCTCAGGTCAGTGATCGCTACACAAAGTTTAAGGATGGTAACTGTCTGTCTGACGTGACAGCAGCACCATACTAAAATAGTACCACATGGTTACTACAACGTACCTTATGGCGTCAGTGTGCATTAACAATGTATTATTACACAATTAAACATACCCCCGGTCTGTGCATCAAAACGCTTGGTGGCGATGGCATCAATCTCATCAATGAAAATGATGGCAGGGGCATTCTCCTTAGCCAGTCTGAAGACGTCACGCACCATACGAGGGCCCTCTCCCAGGTACTTCTGTACAAACTCTGAGCCCACCACGCGAATAAAGGCAGCTGGGAAATGGAGGACAGTTTACATATATGCTTTTTTTTGTTTGTTTTGTCTTTTTGAGAAATACAAAAGAAAGAGGCTGACTGGTGGCCAACAAAGAACAGGTGGTACAGATGATAAGACTTGAGTCAGTTGCAAAATGCGTGTATTACCTGTGGTGTGGTGAGCCACAGCTTTGGCCAACATGGTCTTGCCACAGCCTGGGGGACCGTACATGAGTACCCCCCTGGGTGGATCAATGCCAATCTAAAAACAAAGGACAGGCACAGACCAGTGGAAGAGAGCTGATGTGAGACACACTGAACAGACAAACCAAGAGGGAGACAAAGTGCAGCTTTATTTTGAGATGGTACCAAAGAAAAAATAATGAATTATTTTGCTCAGGACAGCAGAGGGTAGGTTTATCCTTATTGCTTCTTTTTAAGCCTATATGGTAGATAAAACTGACCTGTTTGTAAAGCTCAAAGTGGGTGAGGGGTAGCTCCACTGCTTCTCTAACCTCCTGCTTCTGGATGTCCATTCCACCAATGTCAGCATACATCACATCTGGCTTTTGGTCTGTGTGGGGAAAAACACAAATATTATTTCCACAAAAGACCGCAATAGCATTGATTGCAAAGTTATTAATAATGAATAAGATTTGTTTCCATATGATACCCATTTCAATTAATACGAAAACATGAATGTAACGCTGAACAATAAATATTTAATTTATTTATTAAAAATAATGAACACATGAGAATGTGCAGTACCAGTTTGGCAAGTAGCCTAGTCCTGTGTGCAATTAAAGAACAATTTAAAACCTGCTGGTAGTCCCTGAGAAGAACAATGTCAACATAATTCCCACATGATTTACTTTCTAACCCCTGGACTGCAATCAAGCAGTAGCTTCATATTTATACTGATAGTCCATGGTTGCACTACAACTAAATATGCTTGTGAATTATAATTTAATTCACAAAATTACAGTTCTGAAAAAGAGTGACAAAGGTTGTCCTGCTCTGCTCAAAGCAACTACTGGTGAATATAGTTTAATGGCTTAATTAAGCAGTAAAATACTGACAAATATATGCTGAAAGTGCAGTGAACTATGGACAAATGTCTTCATGCAAGTTCCCCCTATTAACGCATGCCTTCGAATTGATACATTTATTGTGCAGTCATATAATGATGCAACATACAACTTAACATTCATACTGCAATATTTAGCAACATAAATATTCCAGTTACAAAGAATAGTGTTATTTTACCTGAAGTGAGCATCATTATACTACTGTCGGCCTCTGGGGGAAGCACATCCACCAGAGCATTACTGTGCTTGTGCAGGGCCACAGAGGCATTGGGCTTTAGCAGCTCTCTGTCAATGGTGCTCAGAATGCGTACATAGTAGTTGGAGCCTAGGAGAAGGGACGGTTCAATGGAACAAAGACAAATAAGGCTTATTGAGAAATGCTTTCACAATTGTTAAAACTAGCAATAGTGTTGAGTGCAGTTGCCATCTAGCTTGGTTTCTCATTAAGCTACAATAACATTAAATGGATAAACAAAACATAGCTCAAGTTCCAGTACCAGTGGTGGAGCCAACTATAGCAGTGTTCTGGTCCACAGCCTCCAGAAACTGGCCAATGACCAGTGGGATACTTTGTATCCTCTTGACCTCCTCCTGAGCATGGAGAAACTCCTTCTTCAAATTCTTCTGTTCATCTTTGATGTACTCCTCTTGCACCTCCAGAAACTCTAGCTCTTGCTGCAGCTTCTACGGCAAACAAGTGAAGAGCAAAAATGTGTGAGAGGTGTTGGTTCCAGATTATTTAAATAAAAAACACTGCACAGGTTATGAGCAGAACCAAACAGTGAACGATTTCAACAATCACTATGCAAAGGGAAGAACACACTGCCAAATATGAAGAATCAAACCTTGTATCTGCTGTAGAGATCTTCAAGATCTTCTGGTTCTGGTGCAAGGAAGGACAGGCCAGTCTGAGGTCTGGAGCTCAGCATGGCTGGCAATTCGTCCTATAACAGCACATTTCAGATTTGACTAATGCCATTAGTATCAGCATAACCTTACCTGTTTTAACTCACCTATGGCAAGGATTTGTAGCAAGGCAGGCACATTTTAAGATAGCGTTAGTTAGTTTGCTTTGCTGAGGTCAGCACATTAATCCACGGTAGGATAGGTATGAGGGTGAACTTTAACCAAATAGCTATCGTTATCAGTTAACTAGACGAAGTCTATTAATTAATTAATAATTGCAAGCTATCATACGTTATGCCCCACACCCACACACACACACACACACACACACACACACACACACACACACACACAGCGTTCCTGTCGTTAGTTAGCATAGATGACTCACGCAAATGTAAGTAGGCGACCAAAGTTCTAAAGACCTAAATTTAAAGGTGTTTATATTAGGGCATTTAACACTTCTATACTAAAAACAAGGGTTCAATTGTCACATTCCGTAAAATAAATACTGTGTGTGTGCAAGTTAACGTTGTGTGACAATACGCGTTAGCTAGTTAGCGAGATAGCTAGCAAGTGTTCGCTACTACTACGCTAGCTTTTCCAAAACAGGCGTTTAAATTATGTTTAGCGTCACATTATAGTTGTCCCGTTTTTTTTATTTAAACGGACACTACTGGAATGTTAGTAAACAGAAATTAAAAATAGCTTCAATTAGATTACTATTTAGTTAGTGTTAGATAACGTTAGCTAACGAACTATCTTTTCGCTAACAGTAGCCGCATGACGGAGCAATTGTGTGAATAATTAATTGGTACGTTTGGCTATTATTACATTTGACAACTTAACGTTAGCTTATATAATTGCAACTAACGCAACAATACCAAAATACAATCACATCAGAATACCATAATCTAAAGACTAGTCCTCAAACGAGTATTTAGTGATTAAAAGTATATATAATTTGACACAATCCTAGTGATGCCTACCTGAATTTTCTCAACAGTTAAAATATCCTCCATGTTGAATTCTACAATTGACGTAGCAACGCATTACGTACACGTTTAAGACGGCTGCTGGGAGATTGAGTTTTTGTAACGAAAACTAAAACCCAGTGCTTGGTGAACAATTTGACAGTAAGACAGAATAATAATAATTATAATAATTATTATTATTATAGTCATAATAAATACAAATATTTATATTTACTAGATACTTGATTCTGAAACCAAAGTTTTTGTGTCCATTACTTTTTTTTCCAAATCTACAATAGGATAGGTATTGTATAGGAGACAATAAAAAAATATCTTAGCTCTAAGGAGTGCACCTGTACCACCCTCTTTACCAATCAGACTGGCTCTTCCTCAAAGACGACCTGCTAATCGAGTCTACTAGTCCCCCCAGTCAGTCAGCAACACCTCTTCCTGTCTTTTTTTGCAAGGATGGAGCAAAAAAAAAGTGGTTAAAGCCAGATTCCAAATTTGGTCCTCTAGCTTGAAATCTTAGTTTGCCTACACTATCCCCAAAAAAGAAACCTTAAAAAAAAATCCATAAAGTTTGTATATGTTGTGTTGCTCAATTAGACAATGATCAATAAACAATGGTGTTGTTTAGACATAAAAATAAATTAACAAGTTTTTTTTGTTTTTTTTGCCCAGTTGGATTGTGGCAGATTTCTTAGTGGTTGTATGTTATAAATGTACACTTCAATGGTTCTGTTGTACCTCACACAATAAAATGTGTGCAGTGAAATGTCTATCATTTGTCATCAGATTTAACACAAGATTATTATTAAGGGATCCTTTGTGTGTGTGTGTGTTCATGGCCTGTGTGTTCAACGTTACTTCTGAGAATGACAGCCTGGATGTTCTGTGAATGTTGGAACCTGAGTTTGTCCTGTCTGGGTCCCTCAAAGTGTGTAATACTTATTCCAGGTGCATCAGCTCCAGACCTATCCGCTCTACATCCAGCTCAGGGTGGACTTCCCTTTGGTGGGAGCGGGAAACTACAGTAGTAATTTGTATCCTAGTACAAAATAGAGTTGACGTATGGTCTGGAATCATTGAAATTAAATATATTCAAATACTATTCTGTGCATTAAATCATACATTTTCAGACCAAGTCAAAAAATTCTAAATGTATTTTGCAATGTCTATGCATAAGCCTGTGGGTTGCAGAATGAAAACATTAATGTTGCCATAACAACCATTCCTATACCTTTCTCGTCCAACTGCACCAACATCACTCTGCACATCCCTTTCCTCGTATACACCGCCCAACCTCGAACCACTCACTCTGTGCACTCGCCATCTCAAAGAATTATTGACGCGGCATTATTTCAGGAGCCGACCTTCATTTACCAGCAATTTCTAGGCATTTTTTTTACCTAAACATCTCGGCCACATTTTATAGGAGGTCTGTCGCGAAGCATATATACCTTTGATCTATTTTAGAAGCAAGAAGATAATTTCTCATTTAATTTTAACACGTTTTCCCTCGCAAAGAGGTAGGTTTCACTCCCTGCCGCATGACAAGACGGCTATGCGGTTGTCCGACTGAATGGAGATTCAACCTGTGTGAAGACAAAATTGTAAATAAAAATGGTGGCAAAAAAGTCGAAAAAGCGGATTATGCTCTATTCTAAGAGGTAGGAAAGAACGGACATTGCCAAACTGTTGGAACATTTGTCAGCTATTGGACCCAAAAGAAGACTGAATAGACAGTATTTTGGTTTAATTGAGTTAATGGACTGCTTTCCTTCTTTTTATTGTAATTCATTCAGACATTGCTATTTCCATTGTAGTTATTCTAAGACAACCAAGACCCTTGATTTCAAATACATAGGTATATGTATACGTATTGTCTGAACCACATATCTCTCATGAAATGGATTCACCCCCTTAATTTAGTTTGTTAAAAATAGTATGCAGCAGGAACGCCTAAATCGGAACTGGCAAGTTGTATTGGAGGCTTGGATCTTGATATTTATTATAACTTTCTCAAAATCATATGGCCTAACCCAGAGCAACCAGTTTTAAATAAGGAGACATATTTAGATTGAGTGCATTATTTTGTCTTTGGCTAGCTTCTAATTCAGGAGCAAAGCACGTCGATTGATTCTGTATTTTGTCCATACATGCATCAATAATTCTGAGGCTGCCATATAGGAGGAAAGGAAAAGATAAAGACCAATAGTCGATTGCATTCATACTTGATCACCAATATATCTCTATATATATACTAATATTGTGGTAATGAATGTTAAATAAAACTTCACTCATATCATGCAATAACCTGCACTACAAACTTGCAAAGCAAATCCCTCTTTGCACAAATATTTTCTGTCTTCCATGACATGCACAAAATTTCCAAGAGAGACTTTAACGCAATCGTAAATTCTTTTGTCAGCTCAAACAAATTCTTCCAGAAGCTCTCCTAGATAAGCCCATTGATTGCCACCTATATTTGGCACATTCCCTTCACACAGTCCCTACATGTATGTACAGCACCTTTCACTTCGCCTGTTTATAAATGGTGGAACAAAGGCTCTTTAGCTGCAAGGAGAGACTGAAACCTGAGTCTTTGGGCCAACTCTTCCCATGGTGAATGTCAGCGCCCTAAGGCCAGGCCAGGGTGTCTCTCCACCAAGGCTCAGCCAGTCAGAATTTAGATTTACCGGGGAGGTCGATGGAAGAGGTTAGCCTTTGTCGAGTCCTAAAGTGGCTTTGACCAAGTTGAGATCCGGCCTCCCCCGCTAGCTGCGGGACCCCCCCCGCCCCAGCACAGAGTGGACATCGCCCAGAGCCAGCAGCCCCTGAAGAAGAGGAGGAGGAGGAAGAGATAGATAGGGGGGAGGACCACGCCCTGGGCCCACCACCGAGACAGGACAAGCAAGCACTTGGAACAGAGGATCCTGTCTACGACTGTTGTGGGGTTCTCTTTGATAGTGACTTTAACTGTCGAAGACAAGGGTTCTCTCTGTAGATATTTAGCTGTGAAATCATCAGGACTACCTTACGGGACCTACCTTTTTGCGAGTCACTCTCTTTGCTGGAGGAGTTTGAGATTGGGAGAGTGTGCTGTGTGTGCGTATGTGTTTGTGTGTTGGCATTTCCAAGAGACAAGCCAGGATGTTGGCAGTGCAGAGGATGACGGTTGCTCTTGTCATCCTGGCGATGCAAGGTGAGTGGGCAGGGGATTGTCACCACTGTTAAATCCTCAGCAATGGCATGAGCCACCACCCCCTCTCCCTCATTCTCACTGTCTCTGTTGTCGATTATGCCTAGAGCAGCAGGCACCATTGTAACAGTCCAGGTTGTCCATCCGTGGGTAGGTGCAGGGAAAGGGATGTTTGTTTTCACACTTAATCACAATTTTGTTACGAGTTCCTGTCTGTTTTGTAAGAGAGAGAAAAGGTACTTTGAAGACGAGCCATCCTTTGTTTGCCTGTTTCCCTAAATTCTATGAGTCTTTCAATAAAAGCCCGATCCAGCTGTTTTTGCTTTCAGTAGGGAGTATTTAGATGTGGCCATGTGGTGCACTTTACATGGCGGACACACGTACACACTCAAACAAACACACACTCGTTGGCA
The DNA here is from genome assembly GCA_036023535.2 of Galaxias brevipinnis. NCBI lineage: Eukaryota > Metazoa > Chordata > Actinopteri > Galaxiiformes > Galaxiidae > Galaxias > Galaxias brevipinnis. The sequence continues at coordinate 12,172 of JAVQIZ010024601.1, read as the reverse complement.
ATTTTAATGGCATGCTGCTGGCGAATGTTTTTAGCTGTGTTTTTTAGGGTAGAGGGAATATTAAACAGGAAGCGTTGCCTTAAATGAGAGCTTTACGAAGAGCTTATCTCTCACAGTCAGCCATTCCCTCGCCCTCTTTGACCCACTCATGTGTGAGCATAGCCGCTGTTCACACTGAGACACCTACACACGCACTTAGGCAGTGACTGACACACCAGTTAGTGGTAAAAAATAAATAAAGAAAAGAAAGTGCTGCATGGGCTTGTTGATAATGGAGGCAGTGTGCAGAGGTGTTTGAATAAAAATTTAGAGATGAGAACACCAAAAGAAAAAAGAAAAGAGAGGTTAGGCTGGAGGTAAGTGTGTTATGCAACTCGCTGTGTGTAACAGGGTTAAATGGGCAGTGTCCAGTAACAACAGCGGCTGGCGCAGGTGGTTCTGTTGTCAAGCCTGGCAGTGGTCTAAACTTGTCGTCCAATCAGAGAGAGGAGATGGGACAGGAGAAAGGTGTGAAGGCCATGCCAGGCAGAATTAGGACTGCAGGCTTCAAGCTTGTCCATTGGAAATCCACTTACAACTTGTAAGTGCTCCAGTGCTGTTTCTCCCATTACCTTATGTCATATAATGCCAGTTGCCAATTATTGGACTATCCCTCCTTACAGACTGACGCAGACAGCCATTAAGATCAAATCATGACATTGTTGAAAAAGGCTTTGTAGAAATTATTACAGCACAGACCCATTTAGGAGGTCAAAGGACATCAGACAAATTGCTTTACAAAGGAGGTCGATGTTAACAGGATACTAGAAGTGGCTCCACCAGTTATAGCTTCCAGCATGCAACATTGTTTCAGTGTTGCAAAGATTAACGCTGACATTGGCTCGTCTCCAAGAGTTAAAAATAGCAATAAGTCTCTGCTTTTTTCTTTTTTAAGTCAAATTGGACGGTTTCTTATAATAAAATCCTCTTTGCAGCCGCTTCAGGCATGCTTGTTGTACTGTGTATGAGTGGTATTCAAGCAGCAGAACAGAGAGCTGTAAATGTGAATGGAGATAGCGCTGCATGGTGACATTTAGGACCAAGGCCAAATTTCAATTGCATTTGCATCAGACAAGAACAGATTCATCAATCAAATTCAGGCAGATGTGATGCTGAGTGAATAATTTTATTGACAGTTGTAATGAATAGCCTGACATGAAGTCTATCTAAATCCACTTATCTAGAGCATATCAGTCTAGTGAAAGTCTTGTTGTGCTGTGTATGCTCGCATGCGTGCGTGTGTGTGTGTGTGTGTGTGTGTGTGTGTGTGATCTAATTGCTCAGCACATCCCCACTACTCACACATTAACCCCTCCATCTCTGTCTCTCCTCCCTACTAATCTTATGTGGGCTTGTAGCTGACTAATGGATAATTACTGAATAATATCTATCCAAATACGATTGTTGCAGAGGTTTGTTCTTTTCTGTCCACAATGTAGCAACAATGTATTGGTAGTATGCAGCTTATACTGCAATACTATAGTGTTTGATATTTATCTTACCCATTTTCAGTTGACAACCGAATGTGCGGATAGGAGCTCCCCGGGTTTAATGTTTGCTGGGTCAAGTAGCAATACAGGACATGCAAACAGTAGCTATGGAGGAATGAGACCCACTTAGATAATGCCTTGTTGAACAGAGGAAACGTGGGGCAGGAAAAGAGGATGGAGATTGGAGGAGGGTCCGTGCACATTGAGAAGTGACAGGGTCATCACAATGAAGAGAGTGGACGGCCGACTACTGACGGGGTCTCATACCCGGTGTTGCAGCACCAGACTGATTCATTCACACACCTACCTAAACATCGCCCTGTGAGGTTAGCATGGTGCTGACTGTGTGTGTTTGTGCATTTGTTTCGGTCTTTGTGCAAGCCAACATAGTGTAGCGCAAAGCCAGAAAAGGATATAGGAGCACTAGGAGACAAGATGGCAGCATGTTAGGCTGAGGGATCAGTAGTCCTGGCGGTTACTCTGTTGGAAAACGTTGCTTTGCTTGTCCTGGCTTGTCCCCCTTCAACTGTTCCCTCTCCAGTTTAGAAGTTCAAGGATGTCCTTCAACTCTGAAGAGAAACACTGTATGATTACAACCTTTTTTTGTACTTTTGCAAATGGCATTGATTCTGCCTGATCTACTATTGCTCCATAGCTTCAGTAAATCGATGTGATCCTAAGAGAGAAAATGAATCATGCCCAAACCACAGAAAGACCATTAAAATGGGTAGGAGTAATTTATTTTGGGTCTGTGTTAACAATTTTCCAAAATTAAAGCAAATACAAAATACAAATAAAATTAGAAAAACGCTTTACATTTAAATGAAAAACAACTATATGTATTCCACCATTTCCATCACTGCCATTGAGGTGGACCTATTTTCTCTGAAGCCATACTGAAGGTCTTTCTGTGACTTTATCGAGCTTTTGCACCTAGTTTTGTTACAAATTTTTTAGAGCTGAGAAAGCAGAGAAATCGTCTCTAATTGGAGAATAGATATCTACTTTTATAAAAAGGAATAATACCTATATACCTAGATTAAAGAGTTATTTCTCTTGATCTCTTCTCCATGGCACAACGCAGTCTTTTCACTAGAGTTTTTATTGTAAGTGCTTTAAAATTGACTCAGCTGTTCCTTTGCAAGTGTCAAGAGAAATGTCAAGTGGCAAGAGAAATGTCAAGAGCCTTTGGTGTTTCCCCAGGCAATGTCTGGTGTATTTGTTTGTGTGTGCACAATGTGCACAGGACAGTTGGAAATCATATCATGGAAACTAGCATGATGAAGTGTTCCACCTTTGCCCTGTCTTTGCCTTCTGTCCTCTCTGGGGTTGGATGAACATCTCCATCCTGTAGATTTCAAGCATTACCCCATTGGATACCTTTTCAGCAACAGATGTGGCTTTTCTTGTTTTGTTTTTTTCTTTCTGTCTTTCCCTGCTGCCTGCAATGTGGCCTTTAGCCCGTACTCCCCGTCTTCCCTTTCCGTCCTACTTGTGTGTTATGTGTGTCACTGTAACGCATCTCTGTATCTTTGTCTGTATTTCAGGTCTGTAGGTTTTGTCTCTCCACACTCAAAGTCTTCCCTAACCCATCTTGGTCTCCATTGTTGGCGGTCTTACTCCTTTACCTGCATTTGTCTTTGCCTTCTGTCTTCTGATGCTCCCACTTTGTTCTGTCCCTGCTTATTCCTTTATCTTTACACTTCCATTTTCTTGCCATTTTGCCTTTGATAGAAACTGATGTGATGGCCTTGTGCTCTTAAACTGGGCAACAATGCCATTTCTTTATGCCCTGTCTCCATCCATCCATCCATCTCTTATTCTTGCTTGCCTCTCTGTCTAATCTCTAATGCATCAGTCTGCGCTATAACAAAGTTACCTTCTCTATTCCCTAATGCTTCTACTGTAGAAAAGAGCCTTGCAACTGTGTTAACTCTGTACTTTTTCTTCCCTCCTTTCTCCCTGGCTTTCTTCCTTCAGTCCTTTCTCCTATTCATACTACCTATCCCTCCCTTTTTATGCTTGTGTATTTTCCCACTTTATTCCTTGCTTTCTGTTGCAGTGCAGCAGATTTCTCTTTTTATTTGTGGCTAACAAGTCTTAGTATTTGTTTGTTGCAATATGGGTTTTCTGAATAAATTTGTGAAGACAATCGGATCTGTGAAGACAATTAGTGGTTTATGAACAGTGACTTTGAAACTCCACAGAACTAGACAAATGTTTCTGAGAGTTTCTTTTCATCTAATAAGTCACGTACAATGTGTCTCCTATGTCGTCCCCTCATTCCCATCTTACTATTCAAAACAAATGCATCCCCAGAGGTCAAAGTTGAACATAACTCGAGATGATTGGTTGAGGGCGATGCAGATTCCTCAATTGAAACAGCAGGGTGCTGTCTGATACACTTGGAGTTCCAGGTGTGTTTTTAACGACTGATTAACCTTATGTGAAATGATATTGCCATATATAGATTTGCACCTCTATATATGAATATAACTCCATAAACATATTATCTGAAAGGAAACATCAAGCCTTATTTGCTGATATGTGTTTATTTCCCCTCAATTTCCGATAATTTTTTTTTTTGTTAGACCAGTAGTCTGCAATTGTACAATTCATTCCAAAAAACAAGTTTACTGGAACAATCGATTGTGAGTGGAAATAAATAAGAAATGCAAAAAAAAAAAAAAAAACCTGATATTTAAAAAAGCATGTTACAATGAGAATGCACGCACAAATGTGTATTAGGAGACTATTTGCCTGCAAATGGTGATATATTGTACAATGTCTGTCCATCTATCGGCCTTTGTCACAAGCCAAATTAAAATAAGGTTTTTGTAGTTACAAATGAACTAAGCCAACAACCCTGACTCTCTCTGGTTTCTCTCCCCTCTGCGTCAAGCCACTCTGAGTCACGGAGCATGTGTGGAGGTGGACTCAGACACGGAGGCCGTGGTGAATGAAGGCTTCAAGCTGGGCTGCATCTCCTGTAAGATGAGGGGAGAGGTTTCCGCCACTGCGAGAGTGGACTGGTACTTCAAGGCCAGCGGGGAGAGTGAAATGAACCAAGTGAGTAGACTCAAAGATGTTGAGGACTCTGTTTTAGCTTTGCATCTACTCATTACAGTACATATACATACAGTTATTTTGCGGAAACTTCAATATGCAGCAACTTACAAAACAGTGCTTTCAGCATAAAAAGATTAAAAAAACACAAATCAGGTAGATGCTTCTGTTCTCTGGGACGTAAGCTTGATACATATACATGGTGGCTGTTCTGAAGGTTTTCTTTGTGAGGAGAAAGACAAAACAAAACCCATACATCAAACAACCTGATTGGTTAATCATGCATGTCCTAGTCAGCAAAAATCTAATGGACCCTTCTCTCGTTGCAAAATGGAAGCAGCTGCTTTTATCATGGGGGAGCCAACTCATCCATTTTTCATGGGCATTTCTTTCACACTGCAGTAAACCTTTACATGGCCTTCCTATGAAATAGGCATAGCCCTTATGGTCAGAGCTTCACCTGTGATGGGCCAGTTGGAATTGTCACGAGGAGGAACCACTTTGGTCAATCGTTAATTAATCGCCTCAATAATGCATTCATGAAAATTGTGACACTTGTTAAAGAATAAGTTTCGTTTCATAGAATCAAATTATACAAATTGTACAGGGAGGAAAAAAAATACATCGATGGAAATTGAAAAGAATTTCCACAAATACCTGCGCTGTACAATATGCCAAGAGTATGCCAAGAATGCCAAGCTTATGAATTCACAAAGCCTATGAATTCACAAAGCCTAAATCAAAGATGGTTTAGGGCCTAGAGTCTAGAGCACAGTTATTTGACCTCTAACCCCTGCTATGCTCACCAATTTGATCGGGTTTAATGAGTCAGTTGTCGAAATTCAGTGAGACCTCACCATATCATTTAAATTATTAGCATTTGACATAATTGGCTGGTATTTAGTTCAGCATTCTTAAATCGCAAAATTGTGGCATATTATGTATCTCCTTTTCACACCCAATCCAAGTTAGAAAACCCAAGAGATGGAGGCTGGCATTCATTCTACCACATCTCTCTCGTCTTAAATTGCTTGATAATCGAATCCTAGCTTGCCATAAAGTGGCTGGTCGAGCACTTAGTGTGCACATGAAGACTGTGCCCACCAAGTGCCCTATTAGATCATTAGCACAGCAAGCACACCACTTTAACAACTATGGCTGTTTGGAATCACCTACTTAAAGTTACTAGAGACAGTTTATCTGTAGGAGGTGATTTTGGCGACCCCTACCGTTTGCTTAGTGTAATTATTTTTCCCCTAACCTTCGCAAAGAAGACATGCAGAATACTCGTGGTCTCTGCATATCGCTAGCACGATCAACGACTATATTCCAAGTATTAGCATCTCATTCTGATTTAGTGACGCACTTCCTTGTGCCATAAAGCAATTTGTCACAGTTTCACAGGAGATGGTGTCCGGTGGCAGACAATATTACTGTTAAATACTGAAACTTCAAGAGGACTGATCTGAACCGCGATTTTGTGTGTGTGTGTGTGGGGGGGGGGCGAAGTGAAACATAACTTTCAGTTGGAGTCAACTCAATCCCCTTCACCTTCAGCAAGAAGAAGCCATGGAAACAGTTATTTTACGCTTCTAAAAATAAGTTCCTCTAATGTTACATTTTGTCTTGTTCTGAAAAGGTATACAGATTGGTGGCAAGACCTTACATATGTACACTAAACTGATCATTTGCGGTGATATAGCAGAATTTACAGCATGAAATGGCAGGATTTACTTCTCAGACCATATCACAATTGAACAATAACTTCAAATGAAATGTTGGATATTTAGGGACATCGAAAAACAACTTTTTCAAAATACTTATGGTACATTTAAATACACATTTCTCCGCCATTTCTCAAATGATGTTGCATCTATTCGTCATTCATTGCAAAGAATTCTGGGGCAGATTCAGTTAAAAGTCTGCTTTGATGCATCCTTCGCTGGAGGACGCAAGAAGGTTACATGTACCCACTGGTTATTTGATTATAACCGATTGGAACGACACTCAATATGGTGGCGCCCGTTCACGTCGAGGAGAAGTCTGCAATTTTAAGGCATTAGGATTGGGCCTCAGAATTTTTTTTTTAAAATAGTATGTCATCCTGGAACCTTTTCCTCATATGTTGCCTATCATTGGCATACTGCATACAAATACATGTTTAGGATGGTAAAGATGGATAGTACGCTATTCTGAACGCAGCCGCTGTGTTTTCATAGATCCCATCAAATGGCTTCTCGATGCCCTCTTATGTTTTGCAATTGTAATAATTGTTTTGTTTTACATATTCATGGAGCTTCCTTTCGTTGTAAAGAGTTTCACTGTTTATTTTACCAACTTATTATTTTTGTTATTTTGTTTTTAACTGCACATTGTTATTCAACCTTTTTTTGTGGTCCTTACTTTATTAACATGTTACACATTTTGTTACACATGTTAGTTGTAAAAGCAATTTGTGACTGGCTTATGGCTCAAAGACCGCAACGTTAGTTAACTGTAATGTAATCTTTTATGAACAACACAAAACACTGGAGTATGTAAATAAGAGAAGTCAGCATAAGTCCTTAGATTTTTGTAGTTGTCTTATTTTTTTTTAATAAGATTTAACAAATTCAGTGCAGAGCACACCTGCAACAAACAGCCAAATGCAAAGTTATATGGCTGTCAGGGCTCGATGCACAGGTGTGCCAAATCAGTGGTAACGACCACCCCACCACCTGGCAGCCCAGCACACTGCAGACAGCCAGCCAGTGGGATGGGTACCCCAAGTGCCATACAGATAAAGATATTAGAAAGCTATTAAAGATATATTATTATTATTATCAATAATAATCTCAAGGCCTATAAATAAAAGTCTGGCTGATGCTTTTGGCAAGTGTGCACTTACTTTTGCCCCTTCTGTTCTCTACCTGCCCCAGATTTACAGCTACGAGGAGCAGCAAGAGGAGCTCCTGGACGATCGCTTTTACGACCGGCTGGCCTGGAACGGCAGCAAGAGGACCAATGACCTGCAGGATGGCTCCCTCTACATCCTCAACATCACCTACAATGACACGGGCACCTACCGCTGTGTCTTCAGCCGTATCCTGACCTTTCAGCACTACGAGTTCCAGACCACGGCCTCCAAGTTAATCCACATCACTGTGGTGGATGCCAGTAAGCAATACAGCCCTGGAGAAAGGGAGGAGCAGAGAGCAGGAGAGAAATGATTTCTGTTGTCGTAAACTATTGGTACCTTTGTTCAAGTTACTGTGTAGTTCTATGCAGTGCTGCGTTTTATTGTCAGTGTGCGGAATACCTTATCAGAAAATGTGAGCTTTTGGTTAATAAAGAACCTATAAGCACAACTATGCTGACAGCAACAGGAAATAGACATAGTTTGCCTGTAACTAAACAAGGTTGCAATATGGATAGTGTTGACATGCCTAACTTTGGATGGATTCTTAGCCTGTCTCAGCTGCTGTCACCACTACTATTAATTGTCATGATATTTCCTTACAGCTGCTCATCCACACCTCAACTATTATTGAAGAGGTTTTTGCTTGTAGCCACATCTCATATAGTTATTTTAACCAGGATAGCATTATTGTTATTACAGCGGTGTTCAAAAGGTGCAAAGATCGGATGGTTATTACTTGGATACCGCAGTATTGATCACATGCAACGCAATTGACCTTGAAATAGAGGGAGATGCAGATAAAAGGTCACTAACTTATAACGGCACACATTTAACCCCGCTGTCAAACTTTTTCTCTCTGTCCTCTTCAGTCACCAGGAGTATGGCCTCCATCTGGTCAGAGGTGATGATGTACGTGTCTATCATTGGGCTGCAGTTATGGCTAGTTGTTGAGATGGTCTACTGCTATGGAAAGATATCCGCAGCAGGAGAGGAAGCCTTGAGAGAGAGCGCGTGAGTAGTTCACACACAATTACGGCAACCGTTGACACACAGGCTTTGTTTTCCAAGTTGCATGTGACCTTATTTACTATTTCAACAGGCCTATTTTTACCTACCAATGGAATGAAAGGGGGGATTGGTGACCAGCTGTCAATCCTTCCAAATAACCCCTTTTAAATGCCTTGCAAGCTATCCTTCTGTGACCTGACCTAATGACAGCTCCTTCATTCTTCCTTCTCATATTGTATCATTGTCTTCCTCTCTCAGGGCGGAGTACTTAGCGATAGCTTCGGAGAGCAAAGATAATTGCACAGGTGTTCTAGCAGAATAGCACTGGTAGGTCTGAACTGTCCCAGACTTCCCACTGTTTTTCCACACTTTCCTCCTATGTGGTCCTGTCTCAAAGCACTCTTGGTCATATTCTAATGTGATGTGGAATCTGACATTCTACATTTTCTTTGCTTGACATTTGTTTCCCCCCAGGTCAGGAAGATGATCAAAAAGGCTGTATTGCTGGACGTGACGGTACCCTGCGCTCTCACCAACACCAATCACTCTCTTTCTCTCCTCACTTACTTAAAAATACAATGGTCACAAAGAAGAGTCCTATTCAAATATTTGTATGACTTATGAAGGATGAGGATGAATCCGTTATATGAATACATCTGAACCTGAAAGAATTGTAAATAGGTTTATGATTATGCTAAGAAACTGAAATTTATCATGACAAGCTTAATGCACTTTCACTGCTTAGATGTTTAAATCTATTGGCATATTTCTTAGGGTCATATTTACAATTTAACGATAAAGTAGTTTCAAGCAGTTTAGCTCTATCCTGAACACATAAATTGTTCCAGGAAACAAATGTGTATTCAATATATTGGCTATAATTCCAGATGTGTCTTTTGTAGAGTGAATAGTGTCAAACATTTTGAAAGACACCTGTCATTCAAAGACTACAGTTTGAAACACTGTTTTTAACTGGTTTAGGGTTGTGATTGTAATAAAAAAAAAATCAAGCTACAACAAACAATAACCTAAAATCTAGTTGCAGCCAAACATAAAAAGTAATGTGATAAATAGTCTTCCTCACTTTTTCATCTACTGTATATTTACATTAAGTGCTAATGCTTGACAACTGTAAATAGGCAGCAACATTACAGACCTGCTTACGTTGTATCTAAGAATTCAATTGTCTGATGCACACAAACATACTCATTCATTTCCATAAATATCGCTAGCTCAATAAATTTGAACAGCTTTTCTGTAAACACTTATGCTTCATTAGAGAAACCAAGTGTCTCGCAAGTGATACATTTAAAATAACGCAAACATCATACTTATACCATTTCTTGAGATAAAGGCAAACTATCATGCACTATTTTATCACAGTTTGATTGTGTGTGTAGTATTGATTCTCACAAAATACATACAACTGGTTAGTGTCTACTAATGAACCGTTATCAAGAAAATATTGATGTATTTAGCAACTCTCCTGCTGTTTGCATTTTAATCACATGGACTCACCCAGCGTGCCTGTTTACAAAATGATCGAGCATGATACATTTCAAAGGGCACATAAAAAGAGTGCATGCCTAAGCAACACTAGGGGTCAGCATAACACTGCCATCCAAATTCCAGTCAAACTAAACGTTGAACAATTTTAGATACTTACAGGGAGGAATGAGTGCAGATACAATTAAATAAGCATGTTATCTGCCACAATGTATTAGGTTAACAAAGACATTTTAAAGACACACTTTTGAGCAAAAAAATTTATGAAACTGGAAAGGATGTTTTTCCACTATTTGTGTCCGGAGAATGTTTGTATGAGATTGGAAAAAGGGGACATTTATTGTATACAGTACTTAGCCAATCCAAAAAAATATATATAAAAAAAAAGCTTTGTGCTACTTCCAATAAATGCTTAACTGATAGTATTACTGATGGTATGCATTTTATTTTTGTACTTAAAGCATAACCATCAGCCATCAACATCTTTGTCATGTATTCACTTCCATTTCCATGTGATGTGTAGATATGGCCATTTAGATAAAAATAGAGATGTGTAATAAAATGTGAGAACCAATTATGTGACTACTGTGTTACATAAGTAAAGTAATGCCTCACTTGCTGGACAGACTATGCTCCACTTATCCGACCTACACTTGAGCATGCGTTATCAAGAGTTCTCTTATAGCATCAGTATAGAAGCAGTACCCTTGTCAGTCATGCAGTGTTGCTGCTGCATTTGGCTAAGACATGCAGTCACATGTTACCGTTTGGAAGGCCCACTGACTACAGTACCCCATTCAGGACACGGAGACTGCTTGAAAAAGGCCGCTGTGATGGAACACTTCCAGGGAATCTACCAGCAGGGTTTGAGCGGCAGATGGTAAGCAGAATGCCATGGTAAGGATCTCAAATGCTACAAAATATATAATCAAGAGCACACCCATTTCAAGTAGCTTCCTTTAGTCTGTAAGTTTGGAGGAAGCTAAATAGATATAAATCCATTCATATTGAAGTATACACAGCGTACTATATTTATGTGTGAGGAAAGCATGAAGAGGTGGTGAGTTCTAAAATAAGATTGGGGCACAAGGCAAAAAACATTATCTCATAAACCTAGCTATTTTAAGCTGCAACTGTGAGTGACAGATATACCACCCATATAAAGATATTTACCAAAGGGAAAGAGACAACATTTTCAGGTTTTATAATGTATTAAAGAATTTCATTCTTTTGAGATCGAATGATAAGAATAAATACTCATTCAATAACGGCATTAAGCAATCACTACAGAAATACGGACTGGATATACGCATGCCCGTGCACACACAAAGACACACTGACAAGGGAGGTGTTCTGTATTTCTTATACTTTTCATTTTTCTCCACGGCATTGTGTACAATCAAAGTATTACAGTACATTTTCATCAACACCCATTCCTCTCGCTCTCTCTCTCCCACTCCCTCCCACCAGATTTGAATAAATAGTTCATCCTTTCACAACTCGTTAGTGGCCATGCACAGCAAGGCCCACACACTTCCAGCTCTGAAATTCAGCGCGCGCACAGGGTGGGGAAGTAAAATGAGGAAACTACAAAAAGGAGCCATTTTTTTATGAGTAGAAGAGGAGGGAATGAACTGAAATGTTGATTTGAAGACAGACAAAAAGGTGCTGGACTAGAAAATAATAGACATATGATGTGAAAAGAAACCTATATATAAAAAAGGGGGTCAAATAACAAACAACAAACAAATACTGCAAAATAGTTTCCCTTTATCTTCATGTGGGCAGAAGGAGTTCTGGTTGGTTCTTTCTTTTTCAAAAGTCCAGTCCAGTTTGACAACAAATTACTAGTTGCTATTGCATCTATGCTTACCTGGTCAAGCCTACAGTAACCCTGATCAGTTCAAGTTCAAATCCAAATAATACAGGTGACCAAATGTGAAACAGATAACTCCAAAAAACACAAATAAAACAAATACAACATTTTTACATTGTGAGGATGTAACAGAGGACTCGTTCTAATACACACACGCCTGTCAAGTACACCCAATCATTTTCTTTGCTTGTCTTTTTAACTCCTGCCCCCACATACACACACACACACACACACACACACACACACACACACACACACACACACACACACACACAATTATTTTAATAT
>JAVQIZ010024583.1:0-21942 GCA_036023535.2 Galaxias brevipinnis | reverse complement strand
GTGTGTGTGTGTGTGTGTGTGTGATCTCGTTCTTGCCCTCTAGAGTGCAGCAGCCACTGCGGCAACCCTGGCCTTGCCCACGGGAGTGACCCCGTACCAGCAGCTCATCACCAGCCAAGGTGACACACACACACACACACACCAGCTCTGTTGTTAGCTTTGTTAAGAATGCCAAAGCTCTTAACAGTATTGCAGACAAGATCTCCTTCAGAAGACATTTGAAATATTAAATAAAAGTCTGTGCTTTGATATTTATTTCAATAAGATGAATTGAATCAAATGTATTCCCTACTAATTACCAAGTTCTTACATTGTAGTGATCAAATATATATATAAAAAAAAAAATTATTGGGATTATTTCCATTGCTACCTACATTCAACTTGAAACAGTATTGCAGATGAGAAGACTTTTGAAATGTTAAACAAGCGATCACACAGTGACATTTTTTTCAATACGGTGTATTTCCTCTTCTTGGGGGTGGACATTAAGTCACAATGATCTTCCTATGTATTTGATCACCATAATGTGTTCTTGAAACGTTTTTCTTCTCTCTCCACAGGTCAGATCCTGCAGGTGGTGCGAGCGCCCAACGGAGCCCAGTACATCATCCAGCCCCAGCAGCAGATCCAGCTGCTGCAGCAGATGCAACCCGGCGGTGTGCAGGCCCCCGTTATACAGCAGGTACGCCCCATCACACAGGTAGGTCAAAGGTCAAACAGCCCCACCCCACTACACTGCCAGACTGGGTTATGTGGATAAGGCCTTTATGGGAACTATGAGGCTCCTTGGTGCAGGTACTACACACAGGGGCTTCCTTCTGGTGCAGGTACAGGGTTCTTGTAGAGACATGGTCCTTCTGGTGCAGGTACAGGGTTCTTGTAGAGACATGGTCCTTCTGGTGCAGGTACAGGGTTTTTGTAGAGACCTGGTACTTCTGGTGGAGGTAGAGGGTTCTTGTAGAGACATGGTCCTTCTGGTGCAGGTACAGGGTTTTTGTAGAGACCTGGTACTTCTGGTGCAGGTACAGGGTTCTTGTAGAGACATGGTCCTCCTGGTGGAGGTAGAGGGTTCTTGTAGAGACATGGTCCTCCTGGTGGAGGTAGAAGGGTCTTGTAGAGACATGGTCCTCCTGGTGCAGGTAGAGATGTGGTCCTCCTTGTGCAGGCACAGGGAACTCCTATAGCATATAGAAATGTCTGCAGTGACTCTATAGGTGTGTAAACCCTTTTGGTCCAAATGTAATAGTCTCTTGTGTTTTTTTCCCAAGTCCCACTCGCTGATCAACCAGGAGACCAAACCAAAACAGTGGCTTCTGCGTCACAACAGGAGCAGAGTCTTTGTTTCCTGTAGCTGGTGTGTGTTAAAAACCGTGTGTGTATTTTCTAGGTACTGGCCCCTATACAGGGAGGCTTGCCCCAGCAGACAGGAGTCATCATCCAGCCACAGCAGATTGTCCTGGCCGGGAACAAGGTCCAGGGCAACGCACAGGTGAGCAGCACCACCGGCCCTCCTATTAAAGCACAAGGTGTTACCATATGCTGCAGTCCACATTCTGGATTGTATTTATTACACGCGCGTTTAGCAGGTAAACATCATTTGAAAATGATAACGAAAAAGTGGTTTTGTGCGTTATGAATCAATCCAAGGTCTCGATCAAACTTGCTTGACTTTCATGTTCTTGTAGTTTCTCTCTGTCTTTCTTTTGAGTGTCGTGTCTTCAGCGTAATCCTGTGAGTCTCTCTCTCTCTCTCTCTCTCTTCTCTCTCCTCTCTCTCTTTCCAGGTGATGCAGGCAGCAGCCATGGCCCAGTCAGGCCAGACCGTAGCCCAGGTCCAGCAGCAAGTACAGCAGCAAGTGCAGCTGGCCCAGGCCCAGCAGGTCCAACAGGTCCAGGGCGCAGCTGTACCACAGGGCCAGCAGCAACAGCAACAACAGCAGCAGCAGCAGCAGCAGCCTCCCCAGGCCCAGCAGCCTCCCATGATGCTGCAGGTGGACGGGGCCGGAGACACCTCCTCGGAGGAGGACGAAGACGAGGAGGAGGAGTACGACGAAGACGAGGACGAAGACAAGGATAAGGACGGAGGAGAGGACGGGCAGGTGGAGGAGGTGGGTGGTGGAGTTTGTTGGTTTCGCTGTCGTTGATCATTTGGCACTTATTGGTGAATTGGTTTTGTAAAAAGAAATATTCTTAAGTGTGTCACCCTCTTAAAAATCAACAAACCCAGAGGTCTCTACTGTAATCTGCTAATAGTGAGTCATGTTGTTCTGTGCCCCTTAACAGGAGCCGCTGAACAGTGGGGATGACGTGAGCGATGAGGAGGACCAAGAGTTGTTCGATACAGAGAATGTGGTTGTGTGCCAATATGATAAGGTAAGAACCAGGCAGCCCTCAACCAGCAAACTGTGTGATGGTACGGTGAAGTCAGAAAGTATTCAGACTCCTTCACTTTTCCCAATTTTTTTTACTTTAATGCCTTATTCTGAAATGGATAATATGAAAGACGATGCGGTTGTATGTGTGGGTCTGTTTTTAGGGGAGGGGTTTATGGAGACTATTTGGGGAGGGTGTATGCTGACATTATTCTTCTAAATAGTATTCAAGTTTATGATAGTGTACCCTTGTTGCAATGACCAACATAATAGAGCTTTGAATGGGAGAAGCAGCAGGGTTTGTTACCAGCGGGAACACTGGTCTGAACCCTTTCTCAATACACACTGCCTCTTGATCTGTGTCGACCCCTAACACTAACACTTTGCACCCCCCCTTCCAGATTCACAGGAGCAAGAACAAATGGAAATTCCACCTGAAAGACGGGATTATGAACCTCAACGGCAGAGACTACGTCTTTTCCAAAGCCATCGGAGACGCGGAGTGGTGAAAACGGCACAACGTGGAAGAACCCCCCCCCCCCAGGAACCTCTCTGAAACTTTCTGTCTGGTTAGAAAGCAAGACACATCCACTTATCCTGTGACTGGGGACATTTCAATAGCCCTCTGCTAGGTGACAAGCTAGCAACAACTATGGGACCCCCCCCGCCCCCCAATAAACTGTGATATACTGCACCCATGAAAACGGTATCAACACCCAAACAAGCCTGTGTGATACAAGGACACCACAGTACAGCAAATGCCCTGGATCCTTTGAGCTGCAGACCTCCTTGTCCAACCCCTCCTTCTTACTGAATTTTACTTCCATTTGAAAGGACCCCTCCCCCAATGTAGTTTTAGTGGGACCAGGTAGACCTGACCCCCTGCCCGTGCCCAAATTTAGGGTCATAGGTTAACCACAAAAGCCAGTGAAGGAATAGGGCAGACTCCGAGCTGTCTGCTAAATTGACACCAGTACTTGAAGCTAGTGCCACTTAGTCAAGATGGATGCCTTTTTTAAAAGACGGCCGCCAATCGACTTGGTTCTAATACTGGTTCTAAATCTCGAATACATTTCCCATGATATTCCTGAAGCTGTGTTAGGATTTATTCTAGTAAGGGGTTCCAGGCATCTAGTTAAAACTGGTGCCGCTGCATTGAACTGTGTTTTAATAGCCCCTCATGTTTTAAACATTTTAGGATTTTTTTTGTTTGTTTTTTTTGCGTGAAGATAAACGGGGCAAAATGACATTAATGGTATCGTAATCATAATGGATTAGAAGCCTGGGTTTTTATTTTCTAACAGTGCTCAATCTACCTGTCTGCTTCTCTGGAGTCCAATGCTGAAAGACAAAAAAGTCCAATAGATAAATATGATAACAAATGTGCAAAATGTCTTTGATCTAGCTGAAGGTTTCCTGTTTGTTTGTATTGGTCGTCTAATTAATTAAGTACACGCAGCTGTCAGAAGATTTGCACTGTCAGTGTGTCAATGTTTTAGTGAAAACAGTCACGTTAGTCCACTTACTGCTGGCTTTTAACCCTGCGTGTCTTTGTGTGTGTGTGTGTGTGTGCGCGCGCGTGTGTGTGTGCGCGCGTGCGTGTGTGTGAAGCCGCCATCTTTGCGTTCAAAAGTCGATTGTTTAGCAGTTCAATGTTTTTGGACACCCCCACATCCCTGATGTTACAATAGAAAGAATAGATTTTTTTTGTTCCTCTCTTCTCAATAGAATATTGATAATTCTATATTTATTCCTGAACGCTCAGGCAATTTATTTCCCAGAGGGGTTGGAACAAAGGCCGCACCAAACTGTGCTCTTATTCAAAGTGTTCCTTTAATTCTTCTTGTTAGCCATCATACGTCCTCCATCACTTTAGTTTAATCATGTGTTCTTTTGTTTTTTTTTAATCATCCTGTTTCTTATTTCATGCCTGTTTCGCTCTGGGCTTTAGCGTTTCTCTGCCATTTGTTTTTAACAGTGCCCCCCCCATGTTGCAGAAATTTCAAATAAAGTAATGTTATTTTTTTTCCAGGATTCTTTTGTTGTTTGCTTCTAGTGCTGTTTTGTTTGGTGTCGTGTCCGTATCTGAAACAGCAGTAGTGTAGACGTTGTTTTCCAACGCACTGATGAAGCTTTATTTTGTGGGCGAAGACACATAACACAACTTTTCACCCAGCTATAGCAAAAGTCTAGAAACGATGGCTATGGCAGGCAGCACCTTGCAGCTGAAATAAGTAGCATTTCAATGTAACATTTAATGTGGTTTTAAATCCCAGGGTTTCGCATCCCAGTCGACATATCCTATGTGTGCCTTTTGGATTTAATTTACGCTTTCTGGCATTCATGTTTAAAAGATAAGCATGTGATGAAGACTTTCAAAAAATGTTAGACTTTTTTTTTAATTATTATCGTTCCATATACCACGTGTTTCAACTACTGTTCAAAGAGCTATGTGTATTGAAATGTATTGTTCGTATCATCCATAAAATAGTTTTTTGTTTTGGTTTTTTAATCGAAGATCTTTGTACATGACCATAACTTGGAAGGCTGTGCTTTGAATACAATTAGAAAGGTAGTATTTTATTGGACAGACCTGTGAGTTTTGCTTTTGCTAAAATTTTCATTAAAGTACTAAAAGTTGTAATCTTTGATTTAACATTTGTTCATGTTAATATCTTCAACTACCCTTATACTATGCATATTCTTCAGAGCAGGTACCCATTTCATTATAGAACTATACAGCTAAGTATCTGTTTCTGTTCTCACTTGAGTACATTGGCCTATATAATCCAGATATTGAATGATGGTGGTCTGGCTGAAAGGGCGTTTTCCTTGCTCCTGCCCTAATTCCTGCCGTGCTTATACAAACCTTGTAGGTTTTCTCAAGGCCAATTATAAGATAGAGAGAGATGTGATGGGGCTTTGGAACCACTCCCTAGTCATACTAATGAAGAGGTTTCTCCACTGATTGTGAACGGGAGGGATCAGTAATTCTGCAGGAAGGTAATCATAAAATCGTTCAAGTAAAAGTGGGCCTGACCACTGATCCTTTTGTCAACTCACTCAAATCCCTCATGATCTGTGTAAGGAGTGGGAGAAACAAGCGTACCGTGAAGTTTAAGATCTCTTGCCAGGTGCATGTAGTTCCCCAAATCACACCAAGTGCACTGCAGCTGAGAGCCCCTTGAGTGATCACACGGGAGCAAAGAATGTTCTCCCTCTCTACCACTTTACTTTTTTTATACTCTTTGTTATTTAGAGCTAGTAAATCCCTCCATGCTGGCCTAAACCAAAGCACTCCCAGAACCCAGAGCCTCCTGCCAAGCTGCTCGAGCCAGGTCTGTATCGACAGACTCAAACTAAAAGACAGGGTCAATATCGACAGACCAAAATTAAAAGACAGGGTCAGTATCGACAGACCAAAACTAAAAGACAGGGTCAGTATCGACAGACTAAAACTAAAAGACAGGGTCTGTATCGACAGACTCAAACTAAAAGACAGGGTCTGTATCGACAGACTTAAACTAAAAGACAGGGTCTGTATTGACAGACCAAAACTAAAAAACGGTCTGTATCGACAGACTCAAACTAAAAGACAGAGTCTGTATCAACAGACTAAAACTGAAAGACATGTATGTATCAACAGACTAAAACTAAAAGACAGGGTCTGTATCGACAGACCAAAACTAAAAAACAGGGTCTGTATCGACAGACTAAACTAAAAGACAGAGTCTGTATCGACAGACTAAAACTGAAAGAAGTGCTAGGTCAACAGACTACAATGTAGAGCAAGGTGCTACGGGATAGTGGCCATTGGAGTGGCTTCAGAGATGAGGTCTTGATCTCTCAAGAGGAATACCTGGACTCACTGAACCAGGAAGCTGCGTTGCTACGGCAACGACAAAAAATATTTTCTAGGTGTTCACTGCTTCCACAAAAGAAAAAGACAATTTAGAACATTTTAATAAGAATAAGCTTTTAGAATTGAACGGTTTTTTTTTTTTTTTATTAGAATTAGTTTTTGACTTTCTTCTCACTGTATTTCAGTTTTGAAACTCAATATTAATGGCTGGGAACCAGTCCATTGAATGGACCCTGCCCTGCTTATTTGAGGAGAGGCTTGGAAAGGAGTTTATTTAAAAAACGAGGAGAGGAATGGTCAGGCCTGGGAAGCAGGACAAAGAATAATGTAGAACCCGTTTGTTTGCCCTGTTTAGCACATCTTTCTCCTTTTTTTGTCAATGTTATGCCATGATAAGAAAACTCGTATATGAATTACACAAAGTTGTGATATCTGTATAGAAATGAAGGTTCTTGTTGCATCTAAATACAGTGTTTTATTGGCTACTACGTGATGCCGTTAACTTGGCTGCAGTATGTATGCGCCCTGCATGCCTGTGCTGTTGTTGCGTTGATGATAATTCAAGCGGACTTTCTTATTGATTGTTAATATGTGCCACTGACGGGAAATCACTGTGGAAAATGTGAATCTAACATTAGAGTTAAATCTAGCTGTCAAGATGCCACTTTCAATTCCAGCAACCGGTTCAGTTGAGTTCAGTTGCACACACTCCATGATAAAACCAGACAGTTCCTCAGTGGTACATATTCTATTTTCCAAGAGAACACATTTAGCAGCCTTTATTTAGCATCGTGGAACAGTCGCATATCTGGAAGGTCTTTTGCAAGAAAGGGTCAAAATTGTTAGAAACAATCTCTTTTGCCAGGAACGTTCTTTCAAAAACGGTCGCAGAGAGCAGATAAAATGCTAACCAGATGTTAAGCTGCCACTGACAGAAGGTGTCCTGAAACTGGTAGAAGGTCTATACCTCACAAGTTGCACAGCAAGTTCTCAAATGTCAGAGCTCTGCTTAGGTAACCCTCTCCCCTGCAAAGCCCGGCTTTCTGCGTCGATTAAATAATTCACTGGTTCCCGTGAAAAGATGGAAATTTATGAGCATCCCCCCAAAAAGTAATGACATTCCAGAAGAGTGAAAAGTTTTGTCTGTCTATCTCTAACTACAAGTTATTACTGTGTGTTTTCACTGAATTAGATCTTCTACTTTTAGCTGCAGGGAGATGTTTCTGAAAAATATGACGTGGATAAGAAAAAAAAAAGGTACATAAAGTTTTAATGAAACTACAAAATGTAACATGCACATCCAGGACAGTTCAGAGTAATTTGAGAATACAAGTCAGAATGTTGAATTTACTTCTGAAAAAAACTAAACGTGTCTGGTTTTTATGTTATAGCTACTTTATATTTGAATAAACATTAGCCACATTTTCTCAATTAGATGACCAGAAATGTCTAGTTTTAAGTAAACAAATGGAATGTGCACAGCATCCCGGTGCCATAACACATATTCATATACTAAATACTACATTGACATTGTGTACATTTCTTAGAGGCATAAGGAATTAACATTTTTCAATGTGAAAGTCCTGAACCAGCAGGCTGCAGTCACTTTATAAACAATTTGTGTCATAGATTTGTTATCAGATTAAGTTGTTACTCTCTTGTGCAGAACACTTGTTTATATGTATCTTAAGTTGTGGATGAATATTTTCCTACGGTCACTTTCTTTGAATGCCGAAAATAAACATGTTCCATCTCAAAGCAACAAAGATAGACTTTGCTCAACGTGACATGAAGATGATGTGTTGGATTGACTCCTTATATTCTCCAGAAACTGGAAATGTTTAGTCATAAACGCTGCCAAACTGAGAGATGTAAAAATGAAGAAAACTAAATCTAGCTCAAGATACTGGCATGATAGTTCCCAAATACAGTCCCAGTTTATATTTCAATGTGTGGCTGTTTCTCTCTGTTACTACCCACCAGATCTGACCAGGGAACTGATTCCTCCAGCCCCGTTTTAGTCTCTTGTGTCCAGGGTACGTTTCTCCTCTGGGCTGGGTTCCTGGCTGGCTTGCTGAAGGTCCAGAGGCACCTCTTCTGGGCCGCTTCTCCTGCCCTTCTCCCTGTCCCTCCGCGAGCCCGGCGGGCACGCCGCGCTGCTGCCTTTGGACGACACCGTCTGGCCCCGGAACAACTGCGCCCGCCGCTGGCACAGGCCCACCTTGCTGAGCAGGATGAAGACGTCGCCGCGGAACGCCTTGGTGAAGATGGCGTAAAGGAAGGGGTTGGCGCACGAGTTGAGCGGGTAGAAGAGCACCAGCAGGATCTTGGAGTCGGACACGGTGATGAGCGGCCGGTCGAGTGCCGCCGACATGGCGTAGAAGGAGATGGGCGCCATGCACAGGAAGTCGGTGAAGATGAGCACGGCCATGCGCTTGGCGATGTGTGCGTCCCTGGCGTCGGCCGTGCGGTAGTGCGGGTTGCGCACGGCGCAGTAGATCTTCACGTAGCACGCGCAAATGACCAGGAAGGCCAGGATGTTGAGCACCAGCACGGACAGCACGTAGACGCGGGCAGCGGCCGCCTGCGTGTCCATGGGCAGGCAGATGCTGACCTTGCTGTAGCTGCTGACGCCCACCAGGGGGAGCAGCGCCAGCAGCAGGCACAGCAGCCAGCCGGCCAGCATGACGCCGGCGGCGTGGGCCAGACGCAGCTTGCGGTCCAGCCGCATGGCGAAGGTGATGGCGTGCCAGCGCTCCAGCGTGATGGCGGTCAGCGTGTAGACGGACAGCTCGCTGGCGAACACGGTGAAGAAGCCGGCCAGGGCGCAGCCGGGCCCCGTCTGCCAGTCGATGGCGTGGTTGAAGTACTCGGCGCGCGTGTGCACGTCCACCGAGGCGATGAGCAGCAGGTAGATGCCCATGCAGAGGTCGGCGAAGGCCAGGTGGCACATGAGGAAGCGGGAGACGGACAGCTTGTAGTGGCTGGTAAGGAGCACCAGGAGGGCCAGGGCGTTGCCCAGCACGGCCAGCAGGCTGACCAGCCACACGGACACGCGCAGGAAGCCAAAGCCCATGATGTCCTCGCAGGGGTTGAAGGCGTCCGGCGCCGGCGAGCACGTCACCTCCTCGCCCTCCTCGCACATCACGTAGTCATTGCGACTGTCGAACTCCTGGCCCGTGTCGTCCTGAGGGTTCTTCAGGGTCTCGCCGAAACCCAGGCTGTCGTCCGGTTGGCCGCCGAAGTAGGCGTGGTAGTGGAGGCTGCTGTGGAACTCGCCTCTCCTCCAATCGGCTTGCTGGTGCTGCTGTTGCTGGGGTAGGTCGAGGGCGTCGCCGCCCTCGTCGCCGGGGTCCTCGTCGGGGTTCTGGTCGGCTAGGTCGGCCTCCGAGATGTCGTCGCTCTGGAAGGTGGGGGATGAGAGGGGGTCGACGGAACGCTTTTGCCGCTGGTTGAACAGCGCCGACATGTTGCAGATGCCGTACTCTTGATATCTGTGTGGAATAAAACAATCACAGATAGATACACACACAAGTAAAATTAAGCATACATTTCAGATTTTTTTTTTTATATACTTAAAGAATTTCAATCATCCCGATTCCAAAGGGAGGTGTATGCAACAAACACACCCTTGATTTACTAATAAAACAAAAAAGTCAAGCTTGAGTGCAAAACCTATTTCATACTTCACCGTACTATTATGCCATTTATATATCCAGCTATTCCTGTTTTCAAAGAGTAATTCGTTTAGCTCGACCCTCTTCCTACAATAACAGTGGTGAGTGACAGTAATTAAGGCAGCCGTGGAAGACGTTATAGGTAAACGCGTCAGAGCGTTGACTCCATCTCCGCCAAGATCTACACTGTATAATTGCAGCTGCTCCATGCACTGGCCAATCAGCCATTAATCATCACACTAAAGTCCACAGACTACAGGAGGGTTCACTCAAGTGTTTTATCCACTCTGTGGAGAGTCCATAAATTACCCGTTTTACAGTTCTACAATCAATTTTTTTTTTTTATGCTTTGAAAACAAATTTTTTCTAAGCGCACACGTTCTTCAACTTCAACACGGTGGTTAAGATTCCCGTTACTTCTCACCCTCGCTTCTCCAGATTCCCCGTCATTTCTCACCCTCGCTTCTTCTTGAGGTTCTTGAAGCCGCAGCAGTGGCTGGGGTAGGTGAGGTCCGCCCTGGTCAGGTGTTTGAACGTCTTGATTGGCGGGAGCTTCTTCAGGGCCCAGGCTTCGCGAGCCATCAGGTCCCTCAGTGACTCCAGACCAGTGGTCGGCAGGGACGTGACGGCCGTCTGGGAAACGTCGCTGAGGATCAGAGGGGGATGGAGACAGACTGAGAACTAGGTCGACGCACAGAGAAGGTCAGAGTGAGGATGATGCTCTGTTACCCTGTATCAATGGATTTTAATATAGAGTGAGGTGGCAGGGTTTTGGGCTGAGGAAACTAGTATTTTTCTCTTCGAGAGACTTGGCGGTAGAATTGCTGATGTGTATTATTTATAAAGCGAATGAAAAATCCAGCTGTCCTGAGGAGAAAATATTATTTACTGGAGCTTTCTACTGCACATTTGTCTAACCTGAGTGTAATAGGGTTCATAGTCGTTAACTGTAGACAAGATGCTGTACATTTTATTAAGGACCACTGACCATATGTGTTCAATGATATGAACGATACTTGTGCTCAGAGAAGTTTCAATATATGGTCATATGGTCAGAGAGTGCTGGTTGGACGGAGATAAAAACACTCCAAAGCTCCATCTGTTTCCTTGTTATCTACGTGCTGTTTCTCATTCCACAGCACCACAGTACCAGAGCAGGGCCCCAATTGGACGGACACAAACATGAGGTCAAGAATCTCACAAACATCCTCTTTTCTGGTACTATTGCACACGTACAGGTTCGGGTTATAAGGAGGGCGACGGGCGCTCCAGATCCTGCAAGCGTTTCTTCACAATCTTGCATAACCTCAATAACGTTCGCCCTGCTTAAATGAGTTAATACGTGTTAAAAACAACACGAGCCGAAAGTGGCAAACGCTTTTGCGTCCCATCTAGTCTCTCTGTGCACTTGGTTCTCCTCTCCCGCCGGGGAACCGTTGTGCAAGGCTCTTGAAAAACAGAGTGGCTCTGTGACAATCTGATCTGTCCACTGGAAGATATTTAGCCCATGACCTCATCGTGGAGGTGACCTCACCCAAGACATGTTCCTCGGTGGAGGGGGAGAGAGAGAGAGAGAGAGAGAGAGAGAGAGAGAGAGAGGGTGGAGGGAGAGAGAAAGAGAGAAAGAGAGAGCGAGAAAGATGGGGTTAGGGGTTAGAAAGGATAATTTCAATGGTCTGGTCTATGCATCAAACACTCCATAAAACGGAAAAGGGGATAATCCAACTCCTAAAAGTCGGAAGTGTCCCTGTCTCACATTCTCTCACACAATCCGTGTCTGATTTCCCCAGTCAGAGGCAAAGCTTTCGCTAAGTTATTTTTCTCTGTTTGATGATTCGCTCACATTTCCCAGACAGGTTTCTAGCCTGGTTAGTCTGCATATTATATTAATGAGAAAATGGGTTACTCTGATCCCACTTTTGGCTTGTATGGAAAACCCATTATTATAATACCAGTCAGAAAATCAGGTGATCGTGTATGTCGGTTCTGCAACCTACATAAAACTCAGTTTGACATGTATGTCATACTAGAAAGATATGAGTGAAAAAAGTTATAATCTATGAAGTCCATAATCTGTGAGTTCTCCTTTATATCCTTATTACTTACTTCCTTTTTTGAAGACATAGTACAGCATCCAAAATTATACTAATAATAATAGAAATAGAAATAATGAGACAATGAAAAACATTACAAATACAAAGTGTAGTCATATTCTGCTTGTAGGAGAGGGCAAAAAGCAGTAGTGAAGTAGTCAGACAGTTTGAACCCCTGCTTCATCAGGATGGCTACTCACAGAAGAATGGGCCCACTGAGGGTGCCAGCAAAAGTCCTTTCATCCATTCTGGTGAGGTCCTTGTTTCTATAAAGGTACCTGAGCAGGGACATACACACAGTTCATAGTTAACGGTGAAAACCAATACGACACATTTCACTCAGTCTAATCAGACAGGCCGACCAGAGAGACACGGTTTCCTCATTTTTACAAGCCTCGTCCACGGCCAGCTTTCGTGTTTATTTTTTCTCCCTGCGTTTGGAAACCAAAAGACGGCGGATGAAAGTTTGAGTGTTGTTTTAAATCAGGGCAACTTGCAATTGGTGAGGAACACTTCAGAAAGCCCTTCGCTGGACACACTCCTAGGGTCCCCTTAAACGGAGTTAAGGATAACAAGCCAGCAAGGAGGTGTTTGTTTTGGTCTCAGCGCACGGGGATCGGTTCCCCCCTCGGAGCGTGCCTCCGGGCCAATACAAACACCCAGGTCGAAACACCCACAGGAGGGACTGACCATTAACTTCCATTAGGAGTCCACCAGGAATAGGGGATGTGGGGGGGTGGGGGGGTGATGGCGCAATATGGGGTCCAGAACTTATTAATGCTTCGAATTCTGACAGAAATAATTCGGGAGATGACAAAATTTTGCGATAATAAAATGGGGTGAAGGGGGACAAAAACACTTTTTGACCAAACAACCAGAGCGCAGGCTTGAGAGTAAAACCACCATCAAACCATCCCATTAAAACAACAAGCTGTAGTACCTGTAGGTGGCTGCCTTTGAACAGTTCTATGGAGCATCTGTTAGTCTATCTGACAGGAAGACCCATTCTGAGAAAAGCAGCTGTGATAGAGACATGCTCTGACTGTTAGTGTAGTGTCATTTTCAGTGAGGTTACACATATCACTTACAACTGCCAGATGTCTGAAATGGTTTAATCCCAGCCAATACTAAGTAACTTCATTTTAGGGGGGAAATCGACGGTGTTACATGATTCATTATCAGATTCATGATTAGCCTCAGTGGGAGATATCAACAATAATTCTATGTTCTGTATTAGCTGTATGAAAATATATCCCCCCACACCCCCACCCACAGTCAGACAGTGTTACCATACCAACAGCTAGGTCTCCCACTACGATATCTTAAATCATCTTAAAAATAATAGAGATTTATCCTGTAATCAGTGTGATTACACAGCATACATGATTTACTGTGGATGATAGCATATCAAATCAATATGACGTTTTTTGACAGCTTTTGTTTTGCTTCGTGATGGCCTTATGGGCCTGTGTGTTATTGGTTGTCGTTGTGCAGTACTGACTTGACTATTTCGGTGATAGAACTATGCTTACACTGCGTCCAGCTTGGTTGCATTGAAGGCGTAGGGATGGATTTCCATGAAGCCATTACTGTAGAGCATCCTGTGGTATAACAAGATAGCATCGGTTACAGCATACACCTCCATAAGGTAAAATAAGTCTGTGTACAAAACAGAAATGTCAGTTGATGCAATTTGTCTCATCGTGTCTAGTACGTCTGCAGCTTGTTCAGAATGCTGCAGCTAGACGTTTTACAAAGACCAAAAAATATGATCGTATTACACCAATTTGCAATTTTGTTTCTCTAAATTAAAATAATTTTTATTTATTTTCATGGTCTATTTTCTACTTTGTTTTCTGCTTGCCTTGAGTAAAGTACATTGAATTGCCTTTGTGTATGAAATGTGCAATACAAATACATGACTTGATTTGATTTAATACAATCAGAGACAACATAAAAAAAGGTTAGCAGACACTGAAAATGAAAAGGTAACCGCTGGCATGTGAGCATGCTAATTAGATCTCTATTCACTTTGATGGTTAGTTAGCATTTGTAACTATAGAGCTCTGTGTGCACAGGACAAAACTATATAAATAGTATCTACAGATTTTCATACCCTATGTTTAATTCCCCGAAAGTGTGGAATATCACTTAAACTTAAACTGCACACAAAGTGAGGAGAAGGAACACGATATGTGTATAAACACGTTTCAGATATTCAGTCACAAAGCGACTAGCATCAGAATAACACAATGTGTGCACAAAAGTAGGGTAAGTAATACTTTTTGTACATATTTTTGTGAGGTTTCATCTGGGTATGTCATTCTGTGGCAATGACCACAGCATTTAATATAGTATATTTGCTGTGTTACAAAAGTGCCTCCAGTTTTCTACTGGTCCCAACATACCAATTTTGGATGTGTGTGTTTGTTTGTTTGTTTCTTTGTTTGTTGTGTGCCAAGCTTTATCTGCCAGGGCGACCATGACTTGGCAT
This sequence comes from Galaxias brevipinnis, assembly GCA_036023535.2. Classification (NCBI taxonomy): domain Eukaryota; kingdom Metazoa; phylum Chordata; class Actinopteri; order Galaxiiformes; family Galaxiidae; genus Galaxias; species Galaxias brevipinnis. The sequence continues at coordinate 7,445 of JAVQIZ010024583.1, read as the reverse complement.
CTATTTGGATGCTGCCTAATAGCGACTGACTGTCTATGTGTATGTGTCTGTGTGTGTGTGTGTGTGTGTGTGTGTGTGTGTGTGTGTCTGTGTGTGTGTGTGTCTGTGTGTGTGTGTGTGTGTGTGTGTGTGTGTGTGTGTGTCTGTGTGTGTGTGTGTGTGTGTGTGTGTGTGTGTGTGTGTGTGTGCCTACATACACAGTCAGCACATCGTTGGTGATGCCACGGAACGAGTTGGCCGGGATTTGAGTGATGTACGGGTGATCAGCAATTTCCCTGAGAGCGAGAGAGAAGATGAGAGAGAGAGAGAGAGAGAGAGAGAGGGGGAATGATGCGATGCGGAGAGTACAGATGTCTCACTGGAGGGTGACAAGAAGAATGAAGTTGTAACACACGTTCACTCAGACAGAGGTGACAGAGGAGGGAAGTCTAAATGGAAAAATGACCGTCTGAAGATAGAGATTTAGTGGCTATCTCCGAGATTGCTTTTATGGCATGCAGCACACACACACACAAACACACACATTTTTGCCAGGGGAGACTAACAGATAGAGAGACGTACACAAAAACAAACACACACTTCAGAAATAGGCGAGGGGAGACAGACAGAGACGGATATACACAAACGCAAGCATGCAAAGTGCCACACACATATAGACAAAATAATGACTTACGTAGGTCTAAGAAATGTGAATGTGTACTCACAGTATAAAGTACATGACATTTGAGTGGATGCTTCTCAGATCAGGGAACGTGGTCAGACCGGTGTTGAGAATCCCTCTGAAAAGGACAGGACCAGAAACAAGCAAGTCGGATACATTATAAACATAAACGTAGTTGAAAACATGTTCAACATATTCATGGAAATCCCATTAGTTGCTGAAATTAGAAGGTTTGACCAACTTTTATCTCGAATAAACTATATGAATTTTAAAAAGGTATGCATTTTTTTATTAATTAAAAATAATTAAAAATACGTACAGGTATTCTAGATTTGGAAGGTTCTTAAATGCCTCTGGGTCGATGTATGACAGACTCTTTGCATTCCGTATTTCTCTGAAAAGCAGACACACAAGCACACATAAGTCCAAACCTTTTAGCTGCCCTCCTAGAAGTAATATTCAGACACACACACACGTTCTCTTAGATCGCTGAAGCTAAAACCTGCTGACAGAAAAGGGCAAGGTGCATGTCGGTGAGCGAGGGAAAGTCTCCCTAGCAGCCAAGTCCGGAAGTATAGTTCAATTAGGGTTTCATTAGCGTGTTTACCCAGGCCAGCCCTGGTCTGAGGCAGGGCCAAGGGCCTACAGAGGAGCCCTCTTTGCTCTGGATCCTGTAGCCTGGCACTAGTTCACACACCTGGGGGAAACCACACTCTGCACCCCGGCGAACGTGTCTGGACCACGGGAAAGCCAATGTGTGTGTGTGTGTGTGTGTGTGTGTGTGTGTGTGTGTGTATCTATGCAGTGAACCGCCTTTGCTCCTACGACCCCTCCAACCACTCCCTTGGCTCCAGCTTCGTACCGGTTGGCTGGAGCAGCCGCCGCGGTCAGCTGACAGGAAGTGCTACGTTAATTTGTGTCTGATCCCAGATGGAAACCTGAGAGAGATGCTATTATTTGTGGTATGGCACTCCATTGGACCAATCAGCGGCAGGCAGGCAACTGGAGAGCCGTTCCAAACAGCTGAACTGACTTTAGCTCTGCATTGATTGTAGAAAAAATCTTTTAACTGTTTGTGTCTAAGCTTCCCTAGTTTTGCTATGGAAGAGGATTGGAAACAAACATACTTCCAAGGGGAAAAAGAGGCTATCAGATTTCATATTCTTAATGTGTTGTCTAAGCGGTTTTATTCGGTCTTCAATTAAAACGTAGATTGAGCATGAAAAGGCACACATTGGTGGCAGGTTGACTGCCCACCTAACGTGGTTGTTATGGTTTTCTGTTTAGACCAGACCCAGTGATGATAGACAGGACATGTCATTCTTTTTACCAGAATCATGACATGAAGGACTACTTAACTGAGCTCTCAGACACAGTGAACATGCTGCATCTATACAGTGTTGATCAGCCAAGACGTAGCACTCCCATGCTATATGTTTGGTTTGGTCTGACAGTTCTGTAATGAACCGTCTTCCCGATCCCTTGTTACTTACATGTGGGTGACTTTCTTCAGGTTGAAAAAGGCATGCCTTTCCAACCTCTGCAATGTCATGTCCACAGATATGTATCTGAAAGAAATGAACATATGTACATTAAAAGTGAGTCCGTATTTAAAACTGTAGGGCTTCCATGTGAGAGGAACCACGATGACGTAGTAATGATCTCACCATATTCTCGATATGAATGTTTTTACAAGAATGTCTTTTAATAAAGCAGATTAGCACACGTTCCAGGTAATGTGTCACAGCTGTAGGCTACACGGATCGGATCTGTTTTGATACCAAAGTGCGTGGTTCTTCGAATGGTCCTTCAGGCATTAAAGTTTGACCCCAGTCAGCCTTCCCTACAGCCCCACCTTAGCATGGGCTTCTAAAGTCATGTATAATTTTACAGGTATGCACCCTACATCTCCATTACCCCGGTCATCAGCGTTTGCACTCTCATTTGTTATTACTTGGGTACTACTGTGGACCCTAATTGCTCCAAAAACAAACTGTGGACTTCACTGCAGACCACAGCCTAACTGAAAGAAATGGCACCTCTGAATCTACTCCCTGGGTAAAAAAAGAATTCAGACTGTACTTTATACTATACCAGGCCTTTTTGAAATATGGGGAATTTATTATTACTGAAAATACCATTTTGAGACTGTGCTGGACACGTGTATGGATGGAATGGGTCTGCAGATGTTCCAACAATATTACATAAAAGTGAGATAGCGTGCGTTGAGGTGAAGGCCGCAGACGACTGCAAACGTTGAACACTGGGACAGGATGACGGAAACTTCTCCGTCCACAGCCACCTCTGTGTCTATCCGAGCGTGACTTGGACCCGGCCTGCAGCGGGCCTCCCAAGCCGGGAACCAGGGGCCGAGGGTGTATTTTACCACAGTCTCCAGCACCTCTGCAGCCCAGAGACCGAGAGCAGAACCGGCCCTCCCCCCCAAAAAAGATCTGAGCTGAAATACCTCGCCGCAGCATGGGCCCTTTCTGCGGTCGGATCGGCCGCATTCCTGTTCCAGGAACGTATTAGCTCTTCCAACGGAAGCAGACGGAGGTGACACTGAACAGACTGCATATCATCCTCCGCTGGGTGGTGGGCAGAGGGAACGAGAAAAGAAAACCTTGGGATTCTGAGGTTTTTAACATTTTTCTGCGTGGCCAGGAGATTCCAAACAAAGGCATGGCAGGTGGCTAGGGCTTGGCTTGATATTAGTAGATGGAACACAGGGAGAAGTATGTCATATAGAGGTGAATATTAAAAGGTAGAGGTAAATATAGAGGTGATTATTAAAAAGGTAGAGGTAAATATAGAGGTGAATATTAAAAGGTAGAGGTAAATATAGAGGTGAATATTTAAAAGGTAGAGGTAAAAATAGAGGTGAATATTTAAAGGTAGAGGTAAATATAGAGGTGATTTTTTAAAGGTAGAGGTAAATATTAGGTCAGTGTCCTGTTGACAAGCTTACAGAATGGATCACATTTTGAAAGGGGGCTAATATTATCATTGAACTTCTCCAAGCATACTCTTTGATACTGCAAAACACAACGTAGTCCACAGAGTGGAATAATTCATTGAAAAAAATGACTCACATCCTTGAAATGTTGACCATGTTGGAAAAGGCATCTACTGTCACAGAGGTGAGTCTGGTCTCCAGCAGCCATCTATTAAAATGAATAAATCAATACATAAACAAATGTCAGCTTGTCAGGCATGCATCAATAATACAAAACTTTGTTGCTGATAACCTCTGAACACTGATATGCGCTACATTATGTTTTCAACAGTGTGTGGTTAAATTTCAGGTAATTCAACCTAAGCAAACATATTTCTGAATAATGCGTAATGACTGGATATCAAAAAAAGCTAGGCGATCCTCAATGGACTGAAGATAAAAAAAAATAATAATACACATTTGGTATCGCAATTTGCTTATGGAATCGCGCAATTCTCATGTTCCACCCCTAAGATGAACAGTCTAAACATTTACAACCTTTTTTTTTTTCTTTTTTTTTTGGTTACTATGTTGTCCTCTAGGTCTGGCTGAACGTGGGGAGGGGCCAAAACCAAGCCAAAGGTCTGGCTGCACTCGGACCCTGAGCCAAGCCAAGCAACGTCTGGGGATCCTTATCTGACCAGGACGCGAGTCACTGACTGGGCTTCATTTAAACACAAACATCACATTCTACAGTCGTACCAGTACCAGTACCAGTACCAGTACCAGTGTCGCTAGTGTGTGGCCTGTTAACTAGTCCTGTTTTTTAACATGCATATATTTGTAAGAATTTCGTTATGAAATAGTCATCACAACAAAGGCTTTTTAACAAAATAACTTTGCCAGAAGAGTGCCTTGGACCTTCTTTATTTTTTGCCCCATAGTTCTGTTGCTTTAACATCACAGTGTATACCAGCAGTTATATGGAGACCAAGGAGGATAAGACTGCTCGATAAGTAATACTACTTGTTTTCCTTTTACACATCAAGGAATGTAATTGATACAGCAAGGAGCATAAGATGTGTAGCAACTCGAGACCATTCTTTTCAAACCTCTAGACTACACTGTAATGGGAAGATCAGTATTTCCTCCAGAGGCTCTGCAGACTTCAAGGCCACTTCACTGTCCTGGAGTAGCTACATGAACCACCTGCACCTTTTGACTGCAACTCGATCCGATTCTCTTTCAGTCGGAATGCCTTGATCTTTGCAACCACACAGTGCTATAATTATTTTTGAATAGGATCGTTTTTTTTTGTGAGTGAGTCAATGTACATCCGTGTGCGTGTCTCTCTCTCTCTGTGTGTGTGTGTGTGTGTGTGTGTGTGTGTGTGTGTGTGTGTGTGTGTGTGTGTGTGTGTGTGCGTGTGTGTGTGTGATAGAGCGAGAGAGGGAGGAAGGGAGTGAAAGAGGGGGAGAGAGAGAAAGAGAGAGAGACACTGTCACACCATCAGGTGAAACAACAGACCAATTCAAGGCTATAGATCTGCTTGCTAGCGTGGCACGTTGTCGATAGTAGTCCGACAGGAGCACGGCGCACGTTTTGACAAACTCAAACAAACGCAGTGTGACAAGGAGCAGGCCTCGTCACCAAACACCCTCCTTTTGTTCCTGCCACTGCGTGTCTGCCTCAAACCCAAATAATAAGCACGCACTTCACAGGGCCACAGAGAGGGAGGCTGAACCTGCCTGTCCGTCATGCTCTAAGGGGAAAATTACTCCTTTAATTTGTCGTTCCGAGATGAAGCTGTGCAAACAAACATGTTTAGAAAATGAGAAAATTAGTGAACTGGGGGGTAAACCGACGTAATTCTGAACGGTGTTAGAGAACAACTGGGGAGCCAAGTCTGTACTTACAGTGGGATCTTCTGAATCGAAACGCATAACGATTTGTGGTGAGGGGTTAGTTAAAAGGTTTGTCAGCGTTTCAGTCTAGGATAACCATGGCAAGTATAGGGACATGTCAACATGCACATTTACTAATGTAACATAATTTTAAAGGTGCTCCAAGTGGAAAAGCATATCCAAATCCTGAAATTGTCCCAAATCAGGTCCCTTGTTTATGAGGAGCTGAGTTCCTCAGTTTTTGTCTATTCTCTTGAGATCCTACAAATTGAGATCTCATTTGGGGCAGGCCAATGTAACACTCCACACATCATCAGCTACTCAACGGAGACCTCACACTTGACTGTACTTCTCACTAGCAATGACCTAATCCTGTTGAATGCAGAATGGTGTAATTCTGCCCTGGCACAAACAATTAGCTCAACAGCGGTCATCATTTCCATTAATCATGACAGTTAATGAAGTTACTCCACCTCTAATGTTTTCAATAAGACTGAGCTCTTGTCAGTGGCAATAAAATGACTTAGGGATTCCATTTGTATAGGGCGATTGCCTGATTTGATGGCTAACTATTTCCAATCAAGGATGGGGCTGAAAAACAATTGATTCCTACAACCATTCTTCTCTTCTCATTCAAGATCTATACAAAAAAAACAGGAGTTTTCAAAAGACTGGAACTATTGTGGTCTTTTTCCCTTTCTCAAAGTTTTTTCCCCCTTCTTAATTATTCTCAAATGGCACACACACACACACACCCTCTCCCCCCTCTCTCTCTCCGGGTGTTTGAAAAATGTGCTGTAAAAAGTAAATATTGTATTTGAACGCATCGGCCAGCAGAGCAGTGTGTGGAGCAGGAGGGAGCCAGTAGTCACGCTATGAAGGCTTTCAAAGTGTCAGTGCTTTCCTTTCCATCCCAACCTCTCCACAACATGGTCGACCTGCACAAATACACCCACATGAGTCGACCTGCACAAATACACCCACATGAGTCGACCTGCACAAATACACCCACATGAGTCGACCTGCACAAATACACCTACATGGGTCGACCTGCACAAATACACCCACATGAGTCAACCAACAGAAATACACCCACATGAGTCGACCTGCACAAATACACCTACATGGGTTGACCTACACAAATACACCCACATGAGTCGACCTACACAAATATACCCACATGGGTCGACCTACACAAATACACCTACATGGGTAGACCTGCACAAATATACCTACATGGGTAGACCTACACAAATACACCTACATGGGTCGACCTGCACAAATACACCTACATGGGTAGACCTACACAAATACACCCACATGAGTCGACCTACACAAACACACCCACATGGGTCGACCTGCACAAATACACCTACATGGGTAGACCTGCACAAATACACCCACATGGGCAGACCTGCACAAATACACCCACATGGGTCGACCTAAACAAATACACCCACATGGGTAGACCTGCACAAATACACGCAGATGGACAGCCAGACTACTTCTCATTCTGTATGACAGACACATTCACAAAGCCATAGCCCTTTAAGCTGGAATCTGCACAGGTTGTACATACACTATCAAAAGTAAAACAGAATGCTGCTTGCAAGAAAGTACCGGTAAGCAAGTGGGGTTGAGTGTATATTTTAACCACGTGGCTGATTAAATATGTAAGCTTTAAGGGCCCCAAATGACACTCTCTTGTGACAATGACAACCGGGATGGGGTCCAGGTCAGCTCGTTTCAACCCCAGACACTAGACCTCGGTCACTGAGGTCATCCTTCGAATAAGGTCAATTTACCCACAAGCTTCAAAACATCCCTATCACATACTATTTTATAGACAAACTCACTCACATACATACACACACACACACACACACACACACACACACACACAGACACACACACACACACAGACACTCCACGTGAACAGCCGTTG